>JAFVLL020006807.1:20000-35025 GCA_021397915.2 Tor tambroides
TGTCATTAAGGCAGGTTATGAATTTGCTTTTTCTGTGTTTTCATGCAATATCAACGGTCCTTTTTTGTAGGATTATGACTTAAATAATGTTACAGTTGTTCATGTTATTAAACATGTCTTTCAGTTTTGATTAAGATTCTCCATTCTCCAAAAGTGGACATTTCTTACCCATATAATCTTACTCTTCGTCAGGAGCTGCATAAAAACGAACATAAGAACGTTGCCTTAATATTACGGGCAATGGAACATCTAATTAGTAAAGATGAAGACAGCATCCAGAAACTCGTTCATCACGGCTTGGTTGTGAAGATAAGCATATTTATCTAATTTCTGATGTAATTCTGATATAGGCTAAACCTCTAAATTGCTGTTCAGTATGACAATTTATAATCTGCTCGCTTTTTAAATGTTGGATTGGTTTGAGATTTCGTCAGAGCATCTCAAAGAACAACACAAACCACCCAGGGACGCCGTGAATCTCATCGAAGTTTTCTACGAGGTTGCCATGGTAATACATTGTTCTGTAATACATTTTCGCTACAGAGAACTTTTTGTCTGTCTGTCAGTCATCCAGGTTATAGACTAATTTTAAACACACCCCTCCCCCCCCCCCTTTTTTTTTTTTTTTTTTTTTTTTTTTTTTTTTTTTTTTTTTATACAGGGTCTGTGTCAGCTCACCGTTGCAGGTGACCTGTTCAAAGATTTGTATTGTTTTTTTTTGTTTTTGTTTTTTGTTAATAATAATAATTCGGTATGGTTTGAAGGCAGCAATAAGATCCTGGATATATTTTTGCTGCGGTTTGGGGCCGTTGTTTTGGACTATGAAGTGCCTTTCTGTCTGCGTCTAGAGGTAATTGTCATGAAGCTGTTAAAAATGCAAATAATAAATAAATACAATAAAAAAATATCTGTCTAAAACATTTACCCTGTGAAATAATTTGACATTATTTGTACACAGGCCATCAGAACCATAAACTCTATGTTGGACAGCAGTCCCAAAGATATAAGGAAGAAACTCTGCCAGTCAGATGACCATGTCGGACTCTTGTAAGCTACCATTCAGCATACATTATTTGCCATTACAGAGTACGGCGGTTACACACGCATTTACACTTCAAATGAGCGACGCTCCCATCCCATTGCAAGCAAGGCTGCGCTCTAGTGGACAACTGATTTCTGTACAACACTAACAGACCGAGTTTCCATTAGGAAAAGGGCGAATTTCGTTGCAAACACTTTTGCGTTGTCATTTCTTACAGAGAGGACTTGGCAAAAGCGCTGACAGACATTGGTGGTAAACCATCATTTTTTGAAAAGAATAATCTAGGGACTTTGTGTTTGATACAATGTTCATGTTGTAATATTTGATGCTGTCACCAGATTATGAAATGCAGGTGGCCATCTCTGAAGCACTCTGCAGGATGACACCAAGGAAACTAAGAGAAGACTTTGCTGGCAAATGGTTCCATTTCAGAAGCTTTGCTTCAGCCTTTACTTCAATTCGTGACAAAGATTTTGAAACTGTATGTTTAGGTATTTATTTTTCACTGCTCAAAGTACTAGAATCACCAAGCGTGTTTTGGTTTTAAACAGTATTTGCCAGGTATTGGAGTTCTTCTATTTTTCTTTTTTAAAGGACTGTAGGACATTTCTGAATGAACTCAACAGTTATTTTGGCAACTCAAGAAGGTATATTTGAGTTTTATTTTTTACAATGCAGGCTTTATCCAGTCAGCGTTGTCTGTAAAGTTTTGACACGTTTGCATGATCCCTCTGTCCTAGAGTCTTCTCTTTCCCTTGTATCCGGGCATTTCTTGATTCAGCTGAGGTAAGCATGAAAGGTGTTTGTTTTTGTTGTGTGTTTTTTTTTTTTTTTTTTTTTTTTTTTTTTTTTTTTTTTTAATTCCCCTCCAATAAGTTATTTGTACCCTGCAATTTCTCCCACCAACCAGTGTTTGAATCGTTTTAGCTGTTCAAGCCTGAAGATGAGTTTCTAAAAGAATTTTGGGTGGATTTCAACATTGGAACATCAATCATTAGTTTCTTTGTAAATGACCCAATGGTGTGTCCAAAATACGTTTTAATGAAAAAAAAAAAATAATAATAATACAAATTTTGTACATTTATTCATTTCAGTTAGTTGTGTAACTAAACTTAGCTTCCATTTGTGGTAGAACACACTGTGGGAGTTGATTCACCTGCCTAAAGATGTTGTCAGCATGTATGATCTTCAAGGTGGGATTAACCACAAATGGACCTGACCACTAGCATTTCTTCAGTTCATAATAAAATGTTTATCGTGGCTTTCCTTATTAGTATTAAAACTAAACACAAACCTGAAGTAGAATAAATGCGATTTGGAATGGTTTTAAATCTCACAGATCATTAATCTCATTTCTTCAAATGTCTTTTATCTTATTGCTTTAGAGCGTGATAATCAGAAGATATTGGAAGTTCACATGAGTACCCCACTCTCTCATGGAGAGATCACTGGCAAAAATGTCAAAATCATCTTTAGTGCAGAGCACAACATTCAAACAGCCCTGACAAAAGTGTTTCCAGATAAACCGCAATCTTTCTCAGTTTCAAAGGTGTTGGCATGTACTGTTTTCCAGTTTTTAAAGAATCATGGTCATATTTAAATATATCACATACATACCAGTGGTTATAAATTACATGTCCCTTTTATTACTAGGAAGCTCTGCAATCAGGGGATTGCTTGATCAAGATAGAAGGCACGCACCTTACAAGTTCATTTGTTGAAGTTTTGTTGAAGTTCATTTATAGTACATTGTTCCAGATTTATCAATATGAAATGTCGTCTTATACAGGAAACCAGCATGAACAAACATCAGTGCTGCAGACATTTACCAGGCATGTTTGCCTAACTGTGTAAAATTTCTGTAAATCCTAGTGTTTATATTGAGAGAGCAGCAGGCATCTTGATTTCTGCATTTGATTTGATAAGACAGATTAGTATCTGATTCTCTCATGGAAATTTTTTTACATTTTTTTTTTTCTTTTGTAGTCCATCTGCTGCGGAAACCAAAGTCATCCATCAGGTAATTATAATCCAGATAGCAAATTAAAGAGGTTGTATGGGCACCCAGTTTCACCAACTTCCAGACATTTTTCAGTGTTCCCCTTTGAGTGGACCAAGCAGATATTCAAGATCAAAGTAAGACTATTAATTGCTGTACAAGTACTCTTCTGATAGAAAAAAAAAAAGTGGTTTTATGCTTTTCTTTATTTGGTGAGTGAAGAGTCAAAGGAACCCCAGGCCAAGACATCTTTCAATTTAAGGATCATTCAGATTCGGAGGTATGCTTTGTGTGTGTGTGTGTGTGTGTGTGTGTGTGTGTATATATACCTGTTTTTATATCCTGGTGGGGACTTAAACCTGAATACACACAGACTCATGGGGACTTGTCACGGTGGGGACCTAAATTGAGGTCCCCACGGGTAAACAAGCTTATAAATCACACAGAATGAAGTTGTTGTTGTTTTTTTTGTTTGTTTGTTTGGTTTTTTTTTTTAATCTGCAAAAAATGCAAAAAGTTTCCTGTAAGGGGTAGGTTTAGGTGTAGGGTTGGTGTAGGGCAATAGAATATACGGTCTGTACAGTAGAAAAACCAATACGCCTATGGAAGTCCCCACAAGGATAGTGAAACAAGTGTGTGTGTGCGCTTGGTATTCCCTACATTATGGGGATCAACTGTCCCAACAAAAATAGTAATATTCAATTTATTTTACCTTAATTGGGACATTTATTTTGGTATACATGGAAAAACAAGTTCATAAATCTTACAATGATCTTTTTTAAAAATGCAGAAAGTTTTGTGAGTGCTAGAGTTAGGCTACGGGGGTAGGAAATACAGTACAGTATAAATATCATTACATCTAGAGAATGTCCCTAACTTTGTTAGACTAGTAGTTTTTGCTGTGGAATTGAAATTGGAATTGAGAATTGTAAAATTTAACTGGCATCTAAAATTTTGGTGTCATAAGCTTATTAGAATACAAGGTAACATGGGTCAGAAACAACGTGTGTGTGTGAAATGTACGTGTATATAGTTAAACTGAAATTAAATAAAAAAAAATAAATAAATAAATAAATTGTTACTTGAAATATAAATGTTAAATACTAGATTTTTTTTTTTTTTTTTTTTTTCCTAATTCTTATTCAGTTTCTTTCAGTTTCATATTAAGCATCAAAGAAGAAGAAAAAAAATTGATCTGGAAGAAAGGGGCCCAAAATTCTGTCTTGCATACCCCCTTTAAAACTCCCCTGTTGGTAACATGCCAATGGACTTCATAGTCTGTTTTCTAGAATCTTACTGCTTTGTTGTTTTTTAAACAAAACATTTAATTCAGTAGTGTTCTTTTCAAAATACCCAAATTTTATACTGTGCCAAAGCAGATGTCACAATTTGCTGCCTTTTGATCTTTCCCTCAAGAAGTAGTACTGGACACTTTAGAGCACATTTTGGATGCTAAATGACAAGGAATAATGTCAAAGGGCCACATATTGAAGGTTTGTAGTTTTCTGGCGTATGAGTAGGTGTGTATATGGCTGCCCCAGGTGATCCTTGAGGTGTCTCAATGTCAGAGTGACACTTTTGACACAGACCGGTCAGGGAAGTCACATGACAGGAATCCAAAGACTATAGCATTCATGACTGCTTTGTGGAGGTACCAGGTCAGTGGTGTGCAGAGACACACATCAGGTCCACTGTCCTCTTAAACACCCTTACACTGGGCTATTTAATATGAATTTCTTTACCAATGTTTTGGGGCTTTAGATTCAGTTTAATTTTGTTTAACTTAATGTACATAAAGTGCCACTCAAATGACTGCTGAAAATTAGAAACTTGTAAAATTAAGTTTCAAGGCCAGTTTTCTACCCTATAATGGATTGTGCCATTAGTTAAATTGTAACCTTACTACTTTTGAAATTCTCTTAATTTTCTCAGTTTTAAAGTTTAACATTAAGATTGGCTTTTTTAATTTAGGTTGCACGTGCCAAGACTGTGTTGTTCTGTCAGACATCATCATCTAACGGGTAAGTGTTATTTTTGTAAGATATCTCTGGTCTGACAGTGCTCATCTAATTTTAAAATCAGTATGAAATGTAAGTGTCACTTACAGTAGTTTCCCTAAAACATGCATTTTTCTTTATCAGGTCTACGAAATCCCTCCCTGACACTCTGGGTAGAACTCCTGTTAAGGTTAGCTAGAACATGTAAAGTCTCCGTTATTTGCAGAAATTGGTAACTTTATACATATTAGACAGTTGTACATTTCAAGAATGCTGTAGTTTGCCTAATCAAGCTTTCTAGTAAACCTGGCATTGTACACTGAAAATTGTTGGCTCTTCAATTAACTGCTTATGCCCCTCTATTTTTAAGTAGCTTTGGACAAAAGCATCTGATAAATGCATAAACGTAATGATGAAAAAATGTGGTTGATTGCAGAAGAAAATGAAGGTGATGCATTCAGATGAATGGTGTCTCCGCAAGGACACTCCACATGCTGTGTACAGCATGAGAAAGCCTAAAGCTAAAGGCAAACTCAGAGGTAGGCTATCAGTTACTCATCCTGCAGGACTACATTACTTCATAAAATCCTTCAGATATGCTGCAACCTTATTTTTATTTATTTATTTTTTTTTAACTCTTCCATAGTTCTTCCTATTTCATCACCCAGCAGTAATGAGGAGTTCTCCTCTAAGGTAGAATGTCACTTTTCAGTAGATTTGCAGTGGGCAAAATATCAATTTATAAAGGGGATAAAATGTGGGTCTTTATGAATTTTCTTCCTAGTATTCAACACCCAAAGAAAGATATGAAGGAAAGGAAAGACTGGCAAGTGAAGACTGGCAGTCTCAAGTCAAACTAGGGAGATCACTGAACATGGATTCATCCTTCAAAGAGTCCACTGCTGATTCAGGTGAGTATGATTACATAAGGTCAATCTCAAAAGATAGTACTTATACTGATTTAAAGCTCCTGACCTTGTTTCCCCAAGGTTTTCAAAAAAAGACTGTTTCTGAAACCAGTTTACCACTGGATGAACTTGATAATCTTATTGAAGAGGTACATGTTTATTTCAATATGGTGTGCTTATAATGCATATTTCTATTAAAAATATACACATTTCAGCACAATTTGGATAAAGAAACATCAACTCCCAAGAAAAGTGAAGCAGATGAATTATCAGGTGAGACACCCCACAAACCCACCTTTTTGGCATACAGTGTTTACATCAAAGAAAAAAATAACAATTTTGATGGATAATTAAGGACACGTATGTGCCACACAGAGCTGTATGTGGGTCTGAAAGGGGACATGAAGCTGCCCAAACACCCGACATTCCAACCCAGAAGACTTTTCATGTCTAGCCCACTAGAGGATGCTGCAGGTAAATGTTTTCAGTCTTCAACAGCTTAGAGGATGTCACATTTGTGCTGCTGAACCCACATAAGTTTGACCCTTGACCATCACCTTTCCAATGCATATGAGAATATTGAGTCTAGTCAAATTCTTAGTTATTTCTGTTTTTCCACCTTTGAAGTTTAAGTAAAACAAAAACTAGATTCCCCCCCCCCCCCCCGAAAAGTATGTGGAGCTGAAGAGCAGTAGCTCAGAAAGCCACACAAGATTCAAGTCCCTCACAAATTCACAGTTAAGCATTTGGCAGATGGTTATCCAAAGTAACTTATACACTGCATTCAGGGTATATATTTTCACTTTATACATTGTTCATGCATTCACTGGGTATCAAATCCATTAACTTGGCGTTGTTAGTGCATGATCTACAGTTTAAGATACAGGAATTCTACATATGATGCAGCATTATGATACTTAATAGTTTAGGATTTGCTTAAATCGGTAGTGATGCTTGGCTTAGCTCTTTTTTTTTTTTTTTTTTTTTTCCCCCCCTCTCGCTCAAGCTCCACTTTTTCAAGTCTGCACCATGCTTTTTTCTGCTTGAGAGAAGGATAAAAAGCACCATTGTGTGCTGCTATTCACTGCCAACGAGAGTGACATGAATACCAAATGAGAAGAGCTCTCTCTCTCTCTGTGTGTTTACCCCATTGTACCCAGAAGTCTGTCAAAACCTTTGGGGGCATCCTCATTTGTAAAAATATTTTAATATGTGTGTCTGTGTCAGAGCGAGTAACTGAAGCATTGGCGGATGAGGAGTCTGAAGAAGAGCTGGGTGCTGGTGTCAAAGCTGTTTTTAACTCCTTTAAGACTCAGTTGAGAGCACACTTTACTGTGAGTACGATAGCTAACTGCAGCCTTTTTAATTACTTTTTTGGCATTAAGATGACAGTTCAGTGGTGGTTTTGTTTGTTTTTGTCCCCCCCCCCCCCAAGGCAAATGATTCTTCAAACAAAAAAAGTCAACACAATGTCATTCTAAAGCTTTTGTTTTTTTTGTCTAAGCAATTGTTTTTCATACAGTACAACATAAGAGTAGTCCATATAACTAATCAGATGTATGGAAGTATACAAGTTACACCATAATTAAAATGTGGCAGACTTTAATGGACAGTTAAACAAAGGCAGAACACTGTATAACTCCAAGACGGCACCATAACTTCATATTGACGCACAGCTAAACAAAGGCAGAACGCCGTAACTCAATTTGAGCTTTCTAAACACTTTGTAATCATGAAGAATCTTTAAAGTGTTTTTTTTTGTTTGTTTTTTCCTTTTTATAATGCAGATTATTCAGCAGGCTGTCACTTCTAGTTGCAGCTAGTTGGTTTCTCTGGGGCTTTTCGAAGTTATGGTTAAGACAACCCATTATTTTCTCGGAAAAACAACAAAATTGACTAAATATACTTATCCACATGATAAAGGATGTCTTGAATGTTTCAAAAATATCAATAACTAATTTTTGACCAAAATCAAAGTTACGGTCTTTTGCCTTTGCATGGCAGAAATTTGATAACTTGCTTTTATACCTAATTTTGAAAGTAGGAACATTTCATGAATTCTCAGCACTTAAGACTAAAATGGCACTTTGAGAAGCTTGATAAATACGGGCCCTGAGTGACTTCAACAAAGCCAAATTGTTGTTGTCAGACAACTGTGTCGGAGCATCAAAAAAATGGTGGTGCGAGGAGGAACAAACCACAACTTGGTGACGGTGTAGGGTGTTCATGGCTCATCAGTATAGGTCTATGTGGTGATATCTTTAATGATGGGCCTGTGAGGGTACAGATTGGTCAGAGAATCCAGGATGACCTCTGTCCACAGTTGATTTTCTTGAATGCAGTGGTCTCTTTCAGCAGGAAATTGCACCCTGTTACACTGCATACATTGTTCAGGAATGGTGTAAAGAAACCTAATGAAGAGTTCAAGGTCTTTTCCTGATCTCCTGGTTCTTCAGATGTTAATCTGACTGAACATCTGCAAGATGTGCTGGACCAACCAATTCCGCCACTGGTGCCCATTCTCTTCATGAATGAGAGCAGGTTCACATTAAGCACATGAGACAAACTTGAGAGGTCTGGAGATGCCGCACGGAACATTATGCTGCCTTGCAACATCCAGCATGACAGTTTTGGAACTAACCATTTTATAAATGTATCTCATTCAGGACCTAAGAGCAGAAGGGTACTGCTGGCTAGAACGTGGAAGTCTGTGTGACCCTCCATGGATATTTCTCCCCTGACAACACTGACGCTATGCAAAAAATGTTTCTTCTATCAACGCGAAATCCATAACTTTTTGTCAGCACAGTCTGAAGATGATCTGACTCGATTTTGGTGAAAATCAGACCAATGGTTGAGGAGGAGATTGAAAAAGTAGGTTTTCAACATAAGACAAAATGGAGGACAGAAAGTTCAGCTGACTATGGCATAATTGGTATGTGTGTTGTTGGCATGACCCAAAGAATATTTTGAGACCAGTTTCATTACAATAGGCTAATACAATCAAAAGTTATTAACATTTTTGGAAATTTCATAATTAATAGTTAATGAATGGTTTATCATTCTTGACCAATAGGTGGCGCTGTTACCAAATTCATGTGGAGCTTTGCAGAGATATAGACTCTGATGCAGTTTGGCATCTTTTCAGCAAATCGTGGATGCATTAAACGAAAAACCATTTCGTATATCACAAAATCCATGACTTTTTGCCAGCATGGTCTGAAGATGATTCGAGTGAGATTTGGTGAAAATCAGACCAACTGTTTAGGAGGAGGTCGAAAAAGTAGGTTTTCAACATAAATCAAAATGGTGGACAGGAAGTTTGGCCAATTTTGGCATAATTGGTATTGATGTTCTCGGCATGACCCAAAGAATATATTGAGAGCAGTTTCATTACAATAGCCCATTTCTTTATACCTTATGGCCATGAGGTAGCGCTGCCCCCAAACTTTGAGTACTGTCAGAAATGGTGGCGAGAAAACATACCGAGTTTCGTAATGATATGGCAATGCGTTTGTAAAATATAGCATGTTATGACAAAATTCAAAATGGCTGACACGGGAAAATTGGGTATGGTTCGACTCGACATGCTCCACAGACTCTAAAGAGACCAGTTTTGTGCATTTAGAAGTTAACAAAAATAGGCATTTTTCATATATCCTGACCACTAGGCAAGGCAAGTTTATTTATATAGCACATTTCATACACAATGGTAATTCAAAGTGCTTTACATAAAAGTAAAATAATCATAAAATAATCACAAAAATAAAACCTGAAATATAAAAACGTTTAAAATGATTTAAAATTTGATTTAAAATGAATTTAGAACAGTTAGAAAAAAATGATTATACATAAAATACAGTGCAATCAGTTCGGATGTAGCACAGCACTCATTCAACAAATGCACAGCTAAATAGATGAGTTTTGAGTCTGGATTTAAATGTGGCTAATGTTTTAGCACATCTGATCTCTTCTGGAAGCTGGTTCCAACTGCGGGCAGCATAATAGCTAAAAGCGGACTCCCCTTGTTTTGTGTATACCCCTTGGTATTTCTAACTGACTCAATCCTAATGATCTGAGTGGTCTATTAGGTTTATATTCAGTGAGCATATCTGCAATGTATTTAGGTCCTATGCCATTGAGTGATTTATAAACGAGTAAAAGTACTTTAAAATCAATCCTAAATGTAACTGGAAGCCAGTGTAAGGACCTGAGGACTGGTGTGATATGCTCAGATTTTCTGGTTCTAGTCAGAATCCTGGCAGCAGCGTTCTGGATGAGCTGCAGCTGTCTAATGGTCTTCTTTGGAAGGCCAGTGAGGAGATCATTACAATAATCCACCCTGCTAGTGATTAAAGGCATGAACAAGTTTCTCCAAGTCTTGACTGGAAACAAAACATCTAATTCTTGCAATGTTTTTGAGATGATAGTATGCTGATTTAGTTACTGCTTTGACATGACTACTAAAACTAAGGTCTGTCTCCAGAATCACACCAAGATTCTTGACTTGATTTTTAGTTGTTTGACCCCTAGAGTCAAGGTATGTATGCACCTTGAGAACTTCATCTTTGTTTTGAAATGCAGTGACTTCAGTTTTCTCCTTGTTTAACTGAAGAAAGTTCTGGCACATCCAACTGTTAATTTCATCAATGCATTGGCAGAGGGAGTCAATGGGGCTGTAGTCATTTGGATATAAGACTAGGTAAATCTGGGTATCATCAGCATAGCTGTGATAGGCAATTTGGTTCTTCCTCATTATTTGACTTAGTGGGAGCATATATAGGCTAAACGAGAGAGGTGCAAGAATTGAGCCTTGTGGGACTCCGCATGTCAAGGACGTCCACTTAGGTTATTATGTGAGTATGGGACAGCATAAGTCTCTCCCTTCTAAGTATGACCTGAACCATTTGAGTACCATCCCAGAAAGCCTGACCCAGTTTTCCAGTCTCTCTAGAAGTATGTTATGATCGACCGTGTCAAACGCAGCACTAAGATCTCATAGTACCAGCATTGATATTTTGCCGGAATCAGAATTAAAGTGAATATTATTTATCATTTTAATGAGTGCTGTCTCTGTGCTGTGATGTGCTCGGAAACCAGATTGAAAATTGTCCAGGTATCCATTTAAGAAGTTGTTCAGCAGATTTAAAAACTACCTTTTCAATAATTTTACCTATGAAAGGAAGATTTGATATTGGTCTATAGTTGCTCAACATGGTGTTATCAAGATTTGATATTTGATATTTTCAGAAGAGGCTTAACAACTGCAGTTTTCAGGGAGTTTGGAAAAGTCCCAGAAAGAAGTGAGTGGTTCACCACTTCTAAGAGATCTGCTTCTAAATAGTTAAGCACGCTTTTGAAAAAAGTGTGTCAAGATAGCAAAATTTTGGAAGAAATGGTACAGTACCTTAAATTGTCAACCTGCTATCAATTGCTTCAAAAACAGACGTAGTCACTTCTTTTTGAAATTGCGATTGAATCTGTGTAACCTCTGCATAACACTAGGTGGTGCTGTGCCGAAACTTTGTAGATACCCTCAGGTCATGCTTGTTATAACACACACCAAGTTTGTCCTCAATACGCCAAACTGTTGCGGAGACATACCCTCACATCTATTTTTGTGTGCCCTTCATCAAATTTGTTCACATGTTACTCGAAAACAGATTGACTAATCAACTTGAATTCCATAACTTTTTTTCCAGCATGGTCTGAAGATGATCTGAGCCAATTTTGGTGAAAATTAGACAAACCGTCTAGGACGAGTTTGAAAGTAGGTTTTTCGAACTATTAAAATTAGTGAAAAAAACGAAACCTTATGATTTTTATATTTTGGAGTCGACTCTGCATGAGCCAAGGATTCAGAGGGGAAAAAAATTCTGTATAGACCTTACGGTTCAAATGTTATTAGCATAAACATGAGTGAAATTATGGACAAGTGGTAACGCTAGAGAGTTTGTTAGAGATTCCAAATCTGCTATGGTGACAGTTCAGACTCTCCTCTATCTGTGTGCCAAATTTCACAACTTTCCCGCAAGCGGTTTGACTCGAGAGAGGAAGAAACGGAAGAAGAATAATAAGAAATCTAAAGGATACAAGAGGTGCCTACGCACTTTTGGTGTTTGGCCCCTGATTATAATATAATCATTACTAAAATCTAGACAATTTTGTCTTTTAAAATCTTTTAGTGCCCTTTAACCTGGAGCAAGAGAAACAGGAGTGGCTTTATTGCATCGGATGTCACTTTGTTCACAATATTGATAACACAACCTGCCCTGGATCAGGTTAGCCGTGGAGCATAAGTTACTATGGCAATGAAAATTGTTAAAAGCTGAGCCACTTTCATGGTGCCTAAAACACAGGTGGCTTAAACTGGAAAAAAAATCTGGCTAGCCCCCTAAAATGGTTTCATGGGATAGGCAAAACTAATTTTATGGCTTAATATTTTAACAATGTACTATTTAGCCAGTAGAAAAAAAATGCTGTCATTACATGTGACTCAAACATTGTACAAAATTATCTCCATTTGTATTAAATGAAAGAAGCAAAACAGAGGGACATACATGAGGGACATTTTGGGTGAACTAACATCTGATTTGTTTAGTCAGCATGGAATTCTTTTCTTTGTGATCCAGAGCAGGTATAAGAAGATTGAAGCTAGATCCCTGCAATCTTTAACAGACTGTCAGAGAAATGTGACTTCTCTCTTAGGAACTGTACACAATCAAAGGTACAGAGCACAAAACACAGCATTAGCATTCAGCAATTTCTTTGGTTTGGTCCTGTTTTGTCCATAAACAGTGTAAATCTAGTCTAAGCATATCACCAATTCAGCTGATTAAACACTAACAATGCTCTCTTTTAATCAACTTGGTTATAGCTGAGATTCAGAAAACAAACCATGCTGTTCTGCATGTAGGTTGGTGCACCTGGAGCAGTTCCAGAACACGGTGGTGCAGCAGTTGGCATGTTTGGAGCAGGACTGTCTGTCTCTCAAAACCATCGAGAAAGAGACTGTGGTCTGTCTTAGCTTCTCAATAAAATGAGTACATTGTCATATTAAATAGATTGCCTTAAAGCATATATAACCTGAAATGTTTATATATTCACCTGAACAAAGCATATTTAATAGAACAAGTCAGTGCTGTTCTCTGTCAAATGCACTTGGTCATGTTTCAGAATTTCTGGCAGTCGGAGTCTGACACAGTTCGGGCATTCTGTGATAGACAGCAGAAGAGGTAGTCTAAGCCTGTTTTATGTTTGCATGAAGCGCACGTGCTGTTTTGTCTGTATATTTGGATTTTTTTTTTTTTTTTTTTCTCCTCCCATAGTCCCCAACACTAGGCCAAATTTTAGCGTTGTAAATCACCCTAGAGATTTTGAATTAACGACATTTAATAACTTTCAAATGTACAACTCTTTTCGTCAAACCATTCAAATATTCAGATGATGTAAGGCCCTTGTAATCTTTAGAGTTCAGGACTTCATTAAAAATTTTCAGACAAGGTTTTCTGGTCACACTTTAACAGAAAATACTGGCCCTTAAAGCATTGACCACGACTTTTGCCTCAAACTCCTAATTTGGTGCTTATTAATAGTAATGTAGTTTAGATATTGGGTAGGATTAGGGGTGTAGAATATGGTCATGCAGAATATGTGCTTTATAAATACTAATAAACAGCCAATATGTTAATAATAGGCATGCTAATAAGCAACTAGTTATTAGTGAGAACTGGTCCCTATACTAAAGTGTTACCGGTTTTCTCAAGCCAAACTTCAAAGTTTGTGTGTGCATGTGTGCTTGTGCAGGTATGTGTTGATAAGGGCAATAAGATATTTGACCTAACTGCAGTTCATTTCTGAATTGTATATCATAATGTACACGTTTCATTGTATTCTTATTTTATATTTTTTGTCCATTGCATGTTAAGCAGAAATCCATATGACCAAGGCAAGTTCTTGTACGTGAATTTAAAAAAGCTCTCCCATAACAGGTTGGATACTCTCCTCATCCCACATGTGAGTGCTGAAGCGCCATTTAGTTTATCAACGAGAAGAGAGGACAAAATTACTGCGGTGAGCATTTATTTTTTTTATTTTTTTTCTTCTTCTTCTTTCATTACAGCTTTAATTTACCAGCACTGTATGTAGACTTTAGACCTAGATTTCTGGACTCTTTCCAGGTCAAGTATATCTGATATTTAAATGTTAGCATGCAAGTCTTTAATAAATAGTACTTGGAGTATGTGTAAGTCATTAAAATTGTCATCATCTCCAGCCCACCTCTCCTCAAGGTGCCACCACTGCAGATCCCTTATAGGACTTCACACTATGATGCTTTTTCTTTCCTTTTTATTTAAATTTATATATATTGACTTAATTTTGTTGTTGTTTGACTGAAATGTCTACTCCTAATTAAAGTAATTTGTTTTTGGTGTGAAATGATCAGATTTATAATTTAACATTGCAAGTGCTTAGTTTATAATAAAGACAATCATTAAACCTTAATGACCTTCTGTGGTCATTTTAAAGAGCATAAATTTATCGGTTCACAACAAAGCCTCCCATGAAATGAAAATTTAAGCTTTGTACTGTTTTTACCTATTAAAATTAGTTAAAATTTAGCAGATATACACAGTTATCCAGGGTTCCCACTCTTTCACGAACACCAGATTCAAGGACTTTAAGAACCATTTATTTTATATCAAGCACCTATCAAATTCACACGCCAGCATATGTAGTGTCATGCAGGGCCATGCAGAGACCTTTGGAGGGGCAGGTGCTCAAAGTATAAAAGGGGCACATGCAACACGGCTTTTAATAGGGCTGTGCCCATTGTTGATATGTGTATCGAAATGGATGCTTCTGTATTGATACAGCAGCAAATGCCATGACGCAGGTTTGAAAAAGAAACGCAGAACAGAAAAGACCATTTTAAGTTTAAATGTTCAAGACATTTTTTGCACCTCTTAATTACTCTGGAATGATATTATTATTATTATTATTATTATTAGGGCCCGAGCACCGATGGTGTGAGGACCCTATTGGAATTGCTCCGTTTATTAGGGCCCGAGCACCGATG
>JAFVLL020006808.1:0-10146 GCA_021397915.2 Tor tambroides
CATGATTCTGTGAACCTTCAATGCAGCAGAATTTTTTTCTGAACTCTTCCCCAGATGTGTGGCTTGACGCAAACCTGTTTCTGAGCTCTACAAGCCGTTCTTTTGACCTCAGGGCTTGGTTTTTGCTCTGATATGCATTTTCAGCTGTTTTTTTTTTTTGTAACTTATTTCAAAAAGTGAAACTTTCATATATATAGTTTAGATTCATTACATGTAAAGTAAAATAGTTCAAAAGTTTTTTTGTTTTAATTTTGATGATTAGAGCTTACAGCTCATGAAAGGCAAAAATCCAGTATCTTAAAATATTAGAATATTTCCTAAGATCAATCAAAAAAAGGATTTGCAAAACAGAAAAGTTCAAGTTCTTTAAAGTATGTTCATTTATGCACTCAATACTTGGTCGGGGCTCCTTTAGCACAAAAATTCCAGCATCAGTGAGGTGTGGCATGGAAGCGATCAGTCTGTGGCACTGCTGAGGCACTATTGAGCCTTCAGCTCGTCTGGATTGTTGGATCGACTGCTTCTCATCTTTCTCTTGAAAATATCCCATAGATTCCATATGGGGTTCAGGTCAGGCATGTTGGCTGGCCAATCAAGCACAGTAATATCATGGTCAGCAAACCACTTGGAAGTGGTTTTGGCACTGTGGGCAGGTGCTAAAGTCCTGCTGGAAAAGGAAATCAGCATCTCCATAAAGCCTGTCAGCAGATGGAAGCATAAAGAGCTCCAAAATCTCCTGGTAGACGGCTGCATTGACTGTGGACTTGATAAAACACAATGGACCAACACCAGCAGACGTCACAATGGACCAACACCAGCAAATCATCACTGACTTCGGAAACTTCACACTGGACTTCAAGCAACTTGGATTCTGTGCCACTCCAGTCTTCCTCCAGACTCCAGGCCTTCCCGCTCCTTGAGTTCTCTCCAGCGCTAGAAAGCTGATCCGATATTTACACGGGTCCTACTACTTGCCTTATCGTAACACCGTGTCTACACCGGACACGAGCGGTGCGGCGCGACAAAATACTGTAGAACTCATTATAATCAGTGATGCTGTCTACACTGGATGGGACATGACAAATCCCGACAGTAAACTGCTGCCGCGTTCTATTTATGACGTATTGACACAAATTTCAAATGATTTTGAACGGTCGCTTTGTCGTGTCCAGTGTAGACAGACTTTTGCAGCGCGACACGACAACTGTCGCGTCCGGTGTAGACAAGCCACCTTTTGTTCCGCAGACGTTTTCCTCTTTTGTTCTTTATCCGCCATCTCTGTCTCGGCTCGGCTAATATCCGTCCTGTGCACTGAGCAGTCTCTCCTTCGCATCATATGTAGACACGCCCCTTACTGCTGATTGGCTACAAGTTTGTTTTGGCACTCGGCCCGACCCAGTTTTCTAAAGTGTTTTTGAAAAAATACATACCCCACCTTTAATTGACTTGTTACTATTTGGTTTTGCTGAAACAGCTGATTGCGAATAGCAAATATCTCCATTACAAATTCTTACCCAAATGCTGATTTTCTTTTGAGAGCATTTAAGTGCCGATGCGTTGAGACAATGTAACAGAAAACAATGACTGGCTGTGTGTGTGTGCGTGCATATGAATGTGTGCTGGCATTATTTTGTCGCTTTTTCAACAAACATGCTGCGCTTTGTTCACACACAATAGGCTTTTTTGCACAAGAATGACAGCTTTGAAAGACTGTAATTGTAATTACAATGCGGTTCATGATTTGTAATGCCTAGCAAGCATCTGGCCTATGATTATAGTTTTTTTTTTAGCTTTTCCTAATCCTTCTTGCTCTCGAATAAACATGTTATAATTCTTTTGACTTCCAGTGAAGAAGATGACAGAACTGAAGTCCAGAGGGGTGAAGATGTTGCCAAGTAAAGACAACCACAGCAAGATATCAGTTTGTAAGTCAACCGTTCCATGTACATGAAGGACATTTTCCTAAATCAACTTTACGTTTACATTCATGCACTTGACAAATGCTTTTATCCAAAGCGATTTAAGCTTGCCTACAAAGTATTTTATCAGTTCATGCATTCCTTGGGAGTTGAACTCATGACCCTGGCATTGCTAGCATAATGATCTGTCTATCTATCTATCTATCTATCTATCTATCTATCTATCTATCTATCTATCTGTCTGTCTGTCTGTCTGTCTGTCTGTCTGTCTGTCTGTCTGTCTGTCTGTCTATCTGTCTATCTGTCTGTCTGTCTGTCTATATGTCTGTCTGTCTCTATCTATCTTTGGTTCAGCAAGGATGCATTAAATTGATCAAAAGTGACAAAGACATTTGTTAAAGATAATTTATAATAAAATTCAAATAAAATTTAAATAAATTCTGCTCTTTTGAACATTACACACAAAAGAATCCTGGAAATGTCTTGGTTTCTTTAAGAAACAAATATTATAACAAATATTAGAATGATTTTTGATTGTGACACTGAAGATTGGAGTAATGATGCTGAAAATTGAGTTTTGCTATCACAGGAATAAATTACATTTTAAAATATATTAAAATAATAATAATAATTTAGTAATTATTTATTTATTTAGTTAGTTAGTTAGTTAGTTATTTAAGAGATTTATTTTAAAAATCTATATATAAAAAAATATCTTACCAACCCCAAACTTTGGAACAGTAGTAAAATATATTTATTAATGCAATGTTTGGTTGATAGGATGGTTGATTTAGGAATGTGTCCTTTTTACATTATTTATATCAAGTATGAGTGAACCGAAACAAAACATTCACAACTTTGAAATCTTAGTTGACCTTAAAATACAGAACAATTTACAGCCAAAACTTTTTTCAACTCTGTTGAAAGTTTTAGGGTTTTTAAGCATTGTCAGCATGCAAATTGTCCACTCATTGGTGAAAGCAGTGGCACTTGCAGCATGTCCTCACGCTCAGCACAAGCACACAACCTTGAACATTAACGTTATCTTTATTATACGCTGTGTCAGTTGGAGACAAATGGAGCTATTTTTCTCCTTAAGGCCAGAGGGGAGGGAAAATAAGTTACCTTTTCTATTGTTGGCAAACAGAGAAAGAAAAAGCTTATCGAGGAGGGGTAATTGCATTGTGTGCTGAGAGGTTTCTCCAGCCTGCTTTCTTCTGTTATGCCGTCTTTATTTACATTTCTATTACCTCTGCATCATTGTGAGAAAATGTCAGCCTGCCCATGTGAGCATGTGCCCATTGAGGATGTCTTCAGGGATCCCAGTACCATCACCGTGGCCGGCAGTGTCTCAACGGCAGCGCTGACAAGTTTGGCCTTTTGTCCCACATCAATATGCATGAGTGCCGGCACCCAGGCGTGCCTCGGCCAATCAACATGTCACTTCAGCTTTTCCCTTCACTATCCTCTCCTACCTCCTAGCTACCTATTGCAGAAAGCGAGGCTGCGGCCAAACTCCTTGACCCCGCGTGTCACATCCACTTTTTGCGAGGCTGGATGAGCTTGTGTATTTTGATGCCAGAGAAAATTTTGTGCTCGCATAATGATGTCTGAAAATATCTTGGCATTCTTAGGAGGACTTGATTGATTCTTTTGTTCATTCAATAAACCTCCTGGGCAGGCTGTGTAGATGTTCAAATACACTTACAGATAGCCTTGCTCTCTTCACAAGGTAAATCCATACTGATGTTCAGACCAACTGCACAGTTGGAAGTGTGATGCTGCTTTTATGCAGCAGGTCAATAAACCAGATGTAGTCTAGGAGTATCTTAGTATTTGGCCTTCCCCCCCCCCCACCAACAAAAATAGTAGGGCAAGATGAAAGAAGAAGCGCTTTAAGAACATTGTGCTTTTATTAGGTTTAGCAAGGATAATGCATTTTTCAGTATATTATTAAGGGACGTAAAAGGAAACATTTGATAATTTATTTCTTATAGATGAAAAATTATGAAAAAAGGGTAGGATGACAAACTACCTGGTCAAGAAGCTCCTTGAAGTAAACTTCTCCTCATTGTCATCTTTTTTTTTTTTTTTTTTTTCTCTTCAGAATACATAAAATGTACTATTTGTATTCCTTTTTTAAATGTTTTAAAAAACGGCATGATTGTAAAACATTAAATAAAAGAATTATTCTGTATGGTTTAGTTTCTGTATAGTAGTATTCTGAATTATTCACTACATGAATATTCTATGAAAATGTATGAATTTTGAAAATTAAGTTAAATAATGATAAATCAGATAATCCATTAAAGTATGCACATCTGAATTTCACTATATAATTCTATGAATTATGTATAGGTCTACATTTTAAATTTAAGGGATTTCGCAATAGCACTAAACTATAAATTCATATTGAAAGTTTCCACTCATTTGGCCTCAATTAGGTTATGATGAATAATAAAAAATTTAAAATGTACATCTAAATCATATAATAAGTCCATGAATTATGATGAAATTAAATAACAAAAATGCTCAGTGTGAATACCAAATTGTAAAAAAAGTTAATAATTCATTTAAATATAATGACATTTACATTTTACATTTACATTTAGTCATTTTGCAGACACTTTTATCCAAAGCGACTTACAATTGGGGAATACATAAAGCGATTCATCCTAAAGAGGCAGACAGACACAGGAAGTGCTCATAATACCAAGTTTCAGGCATTGTTCCAAATAATTACAAGCTAGAAAGGGAAGGAATAAATAATTTTTTTTTGTTGTTTTTTTTTTTTTAGGATGAAGTCAAATAGTGTCGAAAGAGATGAGTTTTCAGCTGTCGCTTGAAAGTTGTCAGGGAATCAGCATTCCGGATTGGGGTGGGAAGATTGTTCCACCAGCCAGGAACAGTGAACGAGAATGATCTGGAAAGTGATTTTGTGCCTCTCTGTGATGGTACCACGAGGCGTCGCTCACTAGCGGATCTCAGGCTTCTGGAGGGAATGTAGATTCGTAATAGTGAGTGGAAGTAGGCGAGTGTAGAGCCTGTGGTTGTTCGATATGCAAGCATCAATGTCTTGAACTTGATGCGAGCCTCAACCGGTAGCCCAGTGACAAACAATGACAATCAAAATAAAACACTTGAAAAGATGAGTTTTTATATATATATATATATATATATATATATATATATATATATATATATATTAGTGCTGTCAAACGATTAATCGCGATTAATCGCATCCAAAATAAAAGTTTTTTACATAATATGTGTATACTGTGTATATTTATGTATATATAAATACAAACACATGCATGTATATATTTAAGAAAAATATGTTGTTTATATATTAAATATATTTATATTTAATATAGAATATAAGAATATAAATATATAAATGTATATACATGTAAATATTTTCAAAATATATACTGTGTGTGTGTATTTATATATACACATAATAAATATATACAGTACACACATATATAATGTAAACAAAAACTTTTATTTTGGATGCGATTAATCGTGATTAATCGTTTGACAGCACTAATATATATATATATATATATACGTACATGTTATTTGTCCATTAACCATCATCAGAGAATGTTATTGAAAATTATATTCAATTATTTAAAAATATACTTTACATCAAAGAGGTTCTACTGACAAAAAAAGTTTGGGAAACCCTGTTATTCAAGTGTTTAACTTGAACTGTTCACAAACAATATTTGTCATCATATGAATAAACCTCACCAATGTCGAGTTAAGATTCATAAAAGTATAACCATTTAATACATGTTTTTTTTTTTTTTTTTTTTTTGGATGACATCCATGTTTAAGGGAAAAATTAAAAGTGGGGGTATGCCATCCTACCCTGCTGTTTCATAAATACCTTTTTTTTTCTCCCGTTTTGCCATTTGCAGTATCGCAGATGGGGGTGGCGCAAGGACACAACATGTGTCCAGACCCAGGAATCCCAGAGAGGGGCAAAAGAAAAGGCTCTGATTTCAGGTGAGAAATGAGTTCATGGATTACTTATTAAAATAGTCCACTGAGAGGACACGGAGGAGAGAGGGGAGAGGAGTGCAGTTAATTTAGTGTTTGTAATGCCAGGATGATGAATAGCAAGAGATGCAGGAGGTGGGCACCTGTTTAATTTCTCATTGGCCTTTTAATTCTCAGGGCTCAGGGAGGATATTTGATCAGCATAAACATGGGCTGTGGGCTCCCAAAGGTCACAACAAGAGGGGAAGGAGAGAGAGAGAAAGAGCGAAAGATAAAGATAGAAAGAAAGAGAGGAAGGTTATTCAGTACCTTATGTATTAAAACATATGGTTATGCTGTATTTACATAAAAAGAGGATATTATCCTTATATTTCATATTTAGTTTTATCAATAATGATGAATGGTGGAATGTTTTAATTGACACACCAATACAAATATCACAGAATTTATAAAATAATTTGCTGTTGTTTTACCATTACAGTGATGTCACTTTCTTACCATTACAATGATGTCACTTCCTGGAGGATGATGTCATTAAGAAATTATCTATTAGTTAAAGGGATAATGCAAAAGACCTAAAGGGATAGTTAACACAAAATTAAAAGTTTTGTCATTATATACTGACTTTCCAAACCTCTATGACTTTCATTCTTGTGTGGAACTACTTCTCTGTGTGTGTGTGTGTGTGTGTGTGTGTGTGTGTGTAACCAAAACATTTTGGTTCCTATTGACTTTTGTTATATAATGGCAAAATTTGCCTAAACCAAAATAATAAAATGAAATAAAATTCACTGCTTTATTCACCTAATTTTGATGCTAAATGTGTAATATGATTTCCATCTTAAAACATTGTCTTAAAGGGATAGTTCACCAAAAAATGAAAATGCTGTCATTAATTACTCATCCTCATGTCGTTCCAAACCCATAAAACCTTTGTTCATCCTCGGAACACAAATTACGATATTTTTGATTAAATCCAAGAGCTTTCTGACCCTGAATAGACAGCAGTGCAACTACCACATTTAAGGCCAAAAAGGTAGTAATGACAAATAGTCCATGTGACTTTTACAAAGCTATGAGAATACTTTTTGTGCTCAAAGAAAACAAAAATAATGACTTTATTCAACGATTTCGTAACACTACAGTTGAATCACTGATGTAACATGGACTGTTTTAACGATGTCCTTACTACCTTTCTAGGCCTTGCTGTCAGTTGCTGTCTATGCAGGGTCAGAAAGCTCTCGGATTTCATCAAAAATATTTTAATTTGTGTTTTCCGAAGATGAATGAAGGTTTTTCGGATTTGTAATGAGGGTGAGTAATTAATGACAGAATTTTCATTTTTGGGTGAACTATCCCTTTAAAACATTTCATTCAGTATATTAAGATATAAATGAAGGAGGCAGTAGGAATGACCTGGGAGAGAAACCAAGTGAAATGTGAACCATCATTTATGATCGAAAAAGAGGACAGAGAGATTGAAAATGAGACCGAGGTCCAGACCTATTTAATTGAGTGGGGACAGAGCAATAGCAGTGTCATTTCCAGGCACAGTGCTGCTACATAGCGGCCTGCGGTGCAAGTTAGGCTGTCAGCGTCCCCCCACAGGGTGAATGGCAGCATCCCAGAGGATTCTAACACAGACAAATGAGGACAATCCGTTTTACACTCACTAGCTCTCAGGGCAATCGCAGCGGGGAAGTGAAAGACAATCGAAACTTTTTTCCTGGAATGTTCTTAGCTCTGGCTACCTGAGCACCCCTTCATCAGCAGCTAGGTAATGAAAGCGGCACAGCGATGCATCTGGAAGCGCACATCGCAGTTTCCTAAAGGCTGTACATTACTGAGATCAGACAGGACCACTGCTGCCGGGCAAGAGAGAGGGGGTATTTATGCTGACATGCTATTTGATTTAGCCATGAACAGATACCAGCTCACATGTGAGAGGTTGGGAGATGCTGTGAAGGGCTTGAGTCATCTGACATCAGCATTTTGCACAGTTGGAAAAGAAGCCTGGGAAATGATAGAAGATGATGTTTTTCCTCTCTCTTTCTTTTCCAAAGGAGATGACTAGAATTATATATGAAACCCAATTGAATCTGATTCATCAATCGCATCATTCTGCAGTCAATGACTGATAAACTGTATAATTGATCATTATCCCTGGCCACCAATCTCCTGTGCTAGTTTCATGTATCTCGTAGCATTCTGTGGTTGCTTGCTTTCTCACAAAATGCAATCATTTTGACTAATATCAATATTTCATGTCCATTTATTTATTTATTTGCTAAGTAGCCGTATAATAAGTAGGATAATGTGCAGCCGGCCAGTCATTATGGTAAAATAAACTTCCACATTGGGGATCTGATTGCTCTGTCGAGATTTATTTTGTCATAATGTCCGACTGACTGTACAGAATGTAGTATTTATAGATGTATGGGTTGGTATTCTTGCAAAATAATTCTTCTTTTCCTCCTGCAGGCGGGGTGCTACCGTGCACTTTTCTTGTGACGAAGGTTACGAGCTTCAGGGGTCTAAAAGCATCACCTGCCTGCGAGTTACGGACAGTTACGTTGGCTGGAGTGATGACCGGCCTATCTGCAGAGGTATGTCACTTTGGAAACAAACAATTAGATTTTTTTTTATTTTTATTTTGTTTTATTTTATTTTTCTTTGTAACACAATCTACCCATTTTGACACCTACCTAATTTGTAGATAGAGACAGACAGACTGATTGATTGATTGATTGATTGATTGATTGATTGATTGATTGATTGATTGATTGATTGATTGATTTTTGGATGGACAGATTAAGGCATATGATGTCAATGATAGAATGTATAGGAAGCATTTTCTTCTTCCTTTAAAATGTTGGTAGTAGTGCTGGGCAATATGGCCCAAAAATTATCACAATAATTTTTTTTATATCAGTCGATATCGATAATCATCACAATAAATGTCAAATTTTTATTTCTTTCAAGATTAAAGGCAGATTTTTGCTCCAGTATGAAAGTTGTAAACATTGGTGGTTAATTTGGGGTTTTAAACTATTCTTTATGGTCAGAACATGACGAACACTTCATTTTTATTATTTTTTTTACGCTTTTCCAGTCATTTTTTCTTAACAAAAAAAGTATCTAAATAGAAAAAAATATTTCTTAGTTTTGCATGTTCTAATGAGTAATATTGTTTCAAATCAAGAAACAGGTTTGTGTTGCCTGATAATATTAATAATATAACTTTTTTTTGTCTGTTAGAAATACACATTTGATAGTAGCTTGAGTTAGGATGCAGATGTAGATTTATGTTCATTATTAAAATCAGTTATATCTGTAAAAATTGCAGCAATCTCATTTTTATATGGTTAAATGTAATTATTCTGACTGTTTGAGGTGTTTTTTTTAACCATTGGTCTTCTATAGTAGCATACATTTAGATCATGATAATCACAGTTAAAACCACGAGTATAGCACCTCAATACCATGGTAAAAATGTAATATGGCTTCTAGGTATTTGTATGAAAAACAGTAGTCTAAATACATTTACATTCCATTACTCCTCCTTCAATACATTTAATACATGTCTACATTAATAATATAACAAAACTCGACACGAATACCCACATTTCTGACACAATACCATGTTGCAGTTAGTGGTACTACAGTAAATTTATGGCAAATTGGTGGCAGTTTGTAGATTGAAAAGTCTTCTGACTGTATATCGTTTCATACAGTGTTTCTCCTGTTCGTCTGCATTGTTTCATCTGGCTGTAAACCGAGTTATTTGTGTTCTTCACTTAATTCAAGCATTTCACATTGGATCTCACAGCACTGTTCAGTGTCACATGACAGAGACTCATCAGCAAGTAACGCATCTGCTCTAGTAGCTTGCGCCGCTGTTTGAAATTTCATCTGAACAGATAAACTGTCCGAGTGGCGCACTTCAAATGACTAGCGCTCTTTCTTTCCTCTGAACTAAACAATGTAGGATATCAGAGACCGAATCAGACAAATTTAAGATGCATCAGAACATTGAAACCTGAGCAGCTGGAATTCAGAGAGGCGCAAGGAAACAGGACGTCGTAAATCAGATTCCTAGCTCCAACTAGTTTGGAGCAAGCAAGCTAACCGACTCTTTCACAGAACAGCTTGCAACATTGAGACAAAAGAACATTTATTAATAAGTCCAACACAGGAAGGAGATCGTCAAATTTGGGGC
>JAFVLL020006808.1:10246-44484 GCA_021397915.2 Tor tambroides
GATTCTAACACAGACAAATGAGGACAATCCGTTTTACACTCACTAGCTCTCAGGGCAATCGCAGCGGGGAAGTGAAAGACAATCGAAACTTTTTTACTGGAATGTTCTTAGCTCCGGCTACCTGAGCACCCCTTCATCAGGGGCTAGGTAATGGGAAACGCATCTGGAAACGCACATCACAGTTTCCCAAAGGCTGTCCATTACCGAGATCAGACAGGACCACTGCTGCCGGGCAGGAGAGACGGGGTATTTATGCTGACATGATATTTGATTTAGCCATGAACTGATACCAGCTCACATGTGAGAGGTTGGGAACTGCTGTGAAGGGCTTGAGTCGTCTGGCATCAGCATTTTGCACAGTTGAAAAAGAAAGCAGGGAAATGATAGAAGATTATGTTTTTCCCCTGACTTTCTTTTCCAGAGTAGCTGAATAGAATTATATATGAAACCCAGTTGAGTCTGATTCATCAATCGCATCATTCTGCAGTCAGATATCTGCACACAATGACTGATAAACTGCATAATTGATCATTATCCCTGACTACCAATCTCCTGTGCTAGTTTCATGTCTCTCGTAGCACTCTGCTGTTGCTCTCTTTCTCACAAAATGCAATACTTTCAACTAATATCAATATTTCATGTCTATTTATTTATTTATTTGCTAAGCAGCCATGTAATAAGTAGGATAATGTGCAGCCGGCCAGTCATTATAGCTGAATAAACTTCCACATCGGGGGCCTGATTACTCGGTCGAAATTTATTTAGCCATAATGACCAACTGACTGTACAGAATGTACATAATGTAGAATTTATAGATGTATGGGTTGGTATCCTTGCAAAATAATAGTTTTTTCCTTTTGCAGGCGGGGTGCTACCGTGCACTTTTCTTGTGACGAAGGTTACGAGCTTCAGGGGTCTAAAAGCATCACCTGCCTGCGAGTTACGGACAGTTATGTTGGCTGGAGTGATGACCGGCCTATCTGCAGAGGTATGTTACTTTGGAAATCTTACTTTATTTTATCCTTTTTTTCCTCCAGATTTTACCTTTGTTCAAAATTGTTCACAAGGTAATCAAATTATTAAACAAACAGTTATATTTTATTTTGTTTTGTTTTGTTTTGTTTTGCTTTGCTTTGCTTTGCTTTGCTTTGCTTTGCTTTGTTTTGTTTTGCTTTGCTTTGTTTTGTTTTGTCACACAATCCAACCATTTTGGCACCTACCTAATTTGGCTATCTTGTATCAAGTGATAGGTTTTGAATTCACACACACACACACACACACACACACACACACAAAATATAGATTTTAGGCTGAACAGGTTAAGGCCTATGACGTTAATGATAGAATCTATAGGGAGAATTTTCTCCTTCCTTTTGAAAGTTTGGTAGGCCCTTTTCTCTGTTTGTATCATGATTTTATGGTTAGATGCATTTTATTGTTTTCATTTTGCATTGATTATTTCCTGCTGTTCATGACCCCATCAGAACAAACTAGAACCTCTGAACTAAATGAACTAATGCAAATGAACCCCATTCATGTGCCCTGATAGTCTCATGCCATATTTACAACAAACACAATTATCACAGAATATATAAGCCCTTTTGTTTAACAAACGGTTGAATTATTTGAAATCTCAGTATAGAGTTAAAGGGCCTTGATTAATGACCTGACAATGAAAGAGGACAATGAGGGGAAAAAAAGGAAGAGATGAGAGAGAGGAAATGGAGAGGATGACAACAGATCTCTACAGCAGATTTCCTAAGGAGGAAGAGATGGAATCGCTCAGCCAGTAATCAGCTTATTTAGCCTCACCAGGCTCCAATTAATTACTTTATTGAGGCTTACTTAATTTCTGACTTTGATTGGCTAGGACAGCCCCCAGGACTTCATTCCTGCAGCAACTGTCACATCCCCAGAGAGATGCTGTCCACCATACTGCCACCTTAGCCTTATGCCGTAAATTGAAGTGTGAGTCTGGCATTTAGTTGTGGTACCAACGCCATGCATCTTAATTACATGCAGCACAGTCTGTCAGTGGTATGGTACCGTAAGAGAATATACCTGCTCACCTTTTACCTGCTCACTTCTACTTCATATCGATTAATTTCTCCTGAGCTGCTTGGCCAGCTGTGGACTATTAGTCTTTCATTAGAGTTACATATCCCGTCTCTTACACCACTTTACCCCTCAGGTTTGACAGTCTTTGGGAGAAAGTTAGTTGGACAGCTTTGTGATGGATTGCGCCAGTTGCCTTTGTTTTTGATTATTTAATGATGAGTTTTTGGCACATCACTGTGGGCTTGTGGAAGGAGGGAAAATGGACCTGGAATTGGGAAACTGTCGGAATCACCAGATGGACCAAGTTCCTTTATCAGCCCCATTACTTATGTGAAAAGGGTTGATATTTAACTATTGCTCCCCAGAACCCGTTTCTTCATCACTTGCTCCTTTTCACCACTAATGTAGAGAATGATTATTTGTCTTGTTTCATTGATTTAACACTCTAAATGCCAGGCCATTATTCAAAACCAGTCCTTTTTAATTGCATGCTCCAGGAAAATCTGAATCATAAGAATAATTAGTAATGGCGCCACAGAAAAAGCACTCATAAATCGTTGTCGCTAAATACATAAATACTAACATAAAAAGTTCAATAATGATAATAGTGTGTCCTTGAGGTTTTCTCTCTCTGTGTGTAGAAATGTTTCCGTGATTTTCAGGATTTTAAAGGATCCAGGACTTGCACGAGAAATCTATAAAATACATTTGTGTCTTTTTTATTAGCTATTTAGAAATCAAATCAATACTCAATCCTTAATAGAACCTGAAATACACAATATATCATGAGCAATGAGTTTTGTTTGTTGAAAATTTAAGTCTTAACAGCCATTTAATGTTGATTGTTGGTCCAGTTGCTTGAAGTAACTCTTTGTACTGTATCCCTGTCTATTTTTTAACTCCCCAGTATTTCATTCCCTCTATCACAGGCTTTACATCTGACACTTGAAATGTGCTTTGGGAAATCCAGGGTCTTGGAACTGTTAGCCTGAATCTAATTTGATCAAATTCAGCCTGAATTAGGTGAACTTTAAATAATTATCTTATTGCAGCACTGTCTTTTCAGTTTAAATGCACTTGGACTATTTCACAGCTGAGCCCCTGCTAATAGATATCATCATCTTATAGCATGATTATTATGTTGGAGAGTTGGTTCATTTTTGATTTTGAGCTACAATCCCTGCAGTCTCTTTAACATATTATCTTGGTACCTTGTGTTCCTTGAGACCAACTCTCAGAATGTTCATTGTGTGTTTTATTTTTGTAACCCTAAACTAACATTTCCAAAACATTGGAGGGAGGTTATTTTACATGACAGCTTAATAAGAACTTATACAGAATGTTAACTAATGGTTATTTTTTTCTTGTTTTATTTTTATAACCATTAACTAACATTTCCAGAACTCCAGATTTTGTGTGTGAGTGTGACAATCTAATAATACCTTGAAATGTGATCTAATGGTTATTTTTGTTTTATTTTATAGACGATAACCTTAAATTTCCAGAATGTTGCAGTTAAGTGTAGGTGACGATAGAGCCCTGCACGGTCCTCAAATTTAGGCCCTAGCCTGGTCCTGGCCCGAGACGCTCAGGCCCTGGCCCGGCCCTTGTCCGACAGCTCATCAGAATTACTGACCCGAGCCCGTCCCGTCCCCCCCCCCCTTTCCCAAAACAGCTTATTCTACTGTTGCAGCTATTAAAATAGTTCAGTTTTGTATGTAATGGCAAAATGATTATATTTCGTTTCGTTTTTTTATTAAGTTAATTTAGAAAAACGTTTGGAGCATTTTTTGTTCGTTAAATACAAGTTTTTTCTTTTTTAAAGTAATGACCAAGCGGCCAGCGGCAGACAGTGAGCTGATCATAGCCTATGTTTGATCAATTTAGCCTTCGCAAATCATCACGACTTGCCTAAAATAAAATGTATAGATATACTAAAGCAGTTTAAGCATATAACAATGTTTAAACATTACACCTAGATTGTTACGGGGCAGACAAGACGTGAGACGTGAGACGTGCGGATCCATTTGCTGAGCTTTATTTATAAACATGGTCATAATGCAGGCAGGGTCAATAAACAATGGCAAACAGGTATGGTAAGGGCAAGACACAGAGTAATCCTAAGGCAAGCGTGGGTCTTCGATCGCTGAACAACATCCAAAAGGGCAAGGCAGAGAGATAATCCAGGTACAAGGGCAATAATCCAAACGAGAGGCAAACAGTGTCCAAAGGGCTAGGCTAAGGGTTAATCCAGGAAACACGGGCAAGAATCAAAACACAGGAAAAACTAACAAGGCAAGGCAAGACTATGATAACTGAGAGGGCTCCGTAATGTAGCTATCGCTATGAGAGTGATAAACGCAATACAATACTCGGCGATAAGACAGAGGAAGTCCATGGCTTAAGTAGCGTGTGTGATTGGGTGATCAGTGAAATCAGCTGTGTGTGTCGTCAGTGCACTGGATGATGGGAAATGCAGTCCGATGGTGAATGGCAACAGTAATGTGGTGCAAGAGTCAATGCTGTGAGTGGGTGACCTCTGGTGGTGATTGTCCAGAAGTGCATGGACCAGATTTGTGACTGCTCCAAAGCACGTAGATGCGTCCGCCATCTATATAATAGTGAATCTACCTATACATATCTATGGTTGTACCTGGATGAATGGTCACGTGACATACGTTTTAGGTTGTGTAGTGTAAGTGTAAACGCCGTTTTAAAATGAAAACGCACTAGTATAAATGGGGCCTAAATAAGAATTTCTGCAAAATGTTAAATGATGGTTATTTTTGATTTTATAACCATAAACATTTCTAGAAAATTGCAGGTACGTTTCTGTATGACAACCAAATAACTTGTACAGAATCTTTTTTCTAATGGTCAATGGTTTTTATTTTATTTTATTTTTATGTATTTTTATAACCTCATATTATAATCACACGTGCCCAAAATATTAGTTAGGATGATCCCAGAAGTTATCTCATTGAGAATTTGGTCACACTTTAGAATAGGTAACACTTGTTAACTATTAACTGCGACTTTTCCCTCAAAAAATTCTTAGTTTGCTGCTTATTAATAGTTAGTAAGGTAGTTGTTAAGTTTAGGTATTGGGTAGGATTAGGGATGTAGAATAAGGCCATGTAGAATAAGGCATTAATATGTGCTTAATTAGCACTAATACATGGCTAATATTCTAATAATATGCATGCTAATACGCAACTAATAGATGTAACCGTAAATATGTATGATGATTGACAAAAATGCTATCAATGATTGTTTGTTATTAGCAAACTCCAAACCTTTAAAGCAGAAAGCTGCAGACAACACACATTATGTTGTGAAGGTGAAAACTGGTGTCAGCCGGCCCTGATGTTAATTAACTTTCCAAAGACTGTTGTTCTTTAATGTCAGCCCACCTTAAAATGTTTGAGGAAACTTTGCGAGTGTGTGTGTGTGGCAGGGGAGGCCCTGAGGAGCTCACCTCAGACATAGCTCATTAAAAGCTCCAGCTGGTCCCAGACCTGCAGAAACATTCATTTAGTGCAAACACGCTGGCTGTGCCCTCCCTTCTCATTAGACATCGAGTGCTTTCATTCGAGGAGGTATTTAAAGGCCTCCTGGAGGCCGCGAGTGTCGCTTTAACTCAAAGAAAAGTCACAGAAAAGTCAAGCACTCAACAAGTCATCGGTAAGGTCATTGAAATTTCAGGTCATACACCGGTCCAATCAAAACCAACAAACCGAGATAGGTAACAATAATCAAGTGCGAAATATTGACTGCAGCCGAAGGCTAAGCCTTTATACGTGTGCTTTTTTAATAATTTAAGGTTTTGTTACATTCCGTTTGTATGCCCACAAGCCAATCACAACCTTTGAAAGTGGTATGGATAGGGTATAGTAAGAGTGATATCTAGAAAAATAGTCCTTGTGAGTCTGTCTGTTGAACTCAACTTTGTTTGTGGTCCTCTTGCTTTTCATTTTAGGTTTATTCTATAGCAGGGATACTCAGATCTGGCTCACGAGATCCACTTTCCTGCAGAGTTAAGCTCTAACCCTAATCAAACACACCTGAGCATGCTAATCAATGTCTTCAGGATCATTAGAAAATCACAGGTAGGTGAGTTTGATCAGGGTTGGAGCTAAACTCTGCAGGAAAGTGGATCTCGCGAGCCAGATTTGAGTATCACTGCTCTATAGTGACTAAACTAAAACTAAAACTTTTCCTGGAACTTAACTTAACTTAACTACTCCAGGCAATTAATGTGTGATTAAATAGAAAATTATTTTAATATTTTATATTATATTAATATTGTATATTTATATTATTTATATTTATATTACTATATATAAATATTTTGTCATGTTCTATGTGACAGTAATGACATGTCAATAGATGGAGCTGAAAATCAGTTTAAAACCACATTGTAGTCTTGTAGTAAAACCACCTTGTAGTTCATTCTTAATTCATTCAGTTTAATTATAGATTTGCAATCAGTTATTATAAGTATTGTTACATATTATTTTTGCATCTGGCAGCAAGAGAACACAACTGAACATGTTTAGTCAAAAATATTGTTTCTCATTTTTTATTCCGTTTTTTTTTTATTATTATTATTATTATTAGCTGGTTTTATCCCATGTTTGAAGTATCAGTGACTTTCAGTATAGTGTGATAACATTTCTTTCTGTTCTGTTGTTCAGATAACTGTTACTGTGATATTTGGTGCTGAAGTGGTCTTTATCTTTTTTTTTCCTCTTAAAAGCCTCAAATCTTTCATAGATGGGTTGTTGTTTCACTCCCTGAAGAGTCAAACTGCATGATTTGTCTCTCTTCTTTCAGCTCCTATGTGTGGCGGTCAGCTCCGTGGCCCGAGTGGCATCATCACCTCCCCAAACTTCCCAGTACAGTATGACAACAACGCTAACTGCACCTGGATCATCACAGCTTCAGACCCTTCCAAGGTAAATGCTTCCAAAAAACATACCTAGTGTATTCATATGAGCTCTGGACGCTGTGGAAGCATACGTAGCTTCACACTTGAGTATTAGAGAATGTCGTTTGCAAAACCCATAGACTTTTTTTTCGCCTCTTCTGTTCTGATTTAATAGTAAAATCTTATTTAAACACTGTAAAATGCACACTACTATTCAAAAGATTGGGGTCAGTGAGTTTAAAGAAGTGTCTTAAGCTTACCAAGGCATCATTTATTTGATCAGTAAAAGCAGTAATATTATGTAATATTATTATACCTTAAAAGTATTTTTTTTTTCAATTTTAATATTTTTAAAGTGTAATTTATTTATGTGATGACAAAGCTGAATTTCATCAGCAATTACTCCATTCTTCAGTGTCACAAGATCCTCCAGAAATCATTCTAAAATGCTGATTTGATGCTCAGTAAACATATTTTTTGTGACATTATAAGTGTCTTTGCTGTCACTTTTGAACAATTTAATGTGCCTTTTCTGAATAAGAGTAATAAAAAAATCTTACTCACCCCAAAATTTTAAACATTAGTGCACAACATAGAGCTAATGTTATTGGAAACTGAAGGCATTTTCAAATGAGCCAAAATATTTAATAAACACACAGGGGACAACTTTCTAAATTTTCCTAAGGAAATTTAAAGAGATTTCTGTGGGCACAGTTTCCATGTGGGCCTGCTAATAACTGCAGGTTGCAGGGGAAAAGGATACACAGATATTGAGAGATGATATACAATATCCAGATATCTACACACTCATTAAAAAACGAAGCACTGACGGTTATATTAAAGGAGAATGGAAGATAAAGAAAACTACATTCGAGCAGCTATACCACGGTAGAGACAAAAACTGTGGCGCTGTCTGTGTCATGACTTTGGCATCGAGTTCAAGGCCATTTTCTTACTGGCTTGCCAGATTTTCGTTATCTAGGTTCAAATAAATGGCTTTACAAATCTCTCCCCTCATCACCATGACTCAGTTGGGAGAGAAGGGGAGCGAGAGATGGAGGGCAAATGGAACGGGGTAGAGTGGCTCTATCAGTGCCCCCTGCTTTTTCTCTGCTGCCCAGTGCGCTATTTCATCCTGTGTGTAAAGGACAGTTCTGCTTCACACTGTCACGGTTGGAGAGCGGGGCACAGATGAAGATGGAGCATTGCTGTTTTTGCTCTTTACAACCGTAATGACATTCTATTTTCGTTCTGACACAATAGTACCCGGAAAAGACGCGAGGTTAGCTGTGAGACTGAGGCAGAACCGGGGCCGTATGAAATGTACCTGACAATGAGCTTTTGATTTCGCTGCAGCTGGTTTGCTGCCTGAGCCAAAGACTCTCCCAGTGCGGAGAGATCCCAGCAGCTGTTAAATCCTATAGCATCACAGTTAGCTAGAGTTTGACATCATTTAGCATTTGTTGATGCATAATGAACATTTAAAGGGAAGGTTTTTTTGTTTCTTTTTGCATTAAATTGTGTTGGAAACAGCTAGTATATATCTGAGCCTTTTGTAGTTTGAGTGTAAACAAAGTGGTGTTGTCTGACATATCAGTTTCTGTGTCATTCAGCGTTGGGTTGAGATGGGACCACATGCACTTAGCTGTTTAACAGAGGATTTAGCAGTCTGTCTGAAAAATGGTAAATGCTATAAGAATACTATTTTGCTATAAATAAGGTGAATTTAGGAGAACTGTTGGGATTCTTTGCAGACACCAAACCTTCTTGCCAAAACCTTTAGTCATGTGTAGCTTTTCAGGATAAAAAGGTAAAGGGGATATGGGAGTGTATGGGAAAACTTTTAAATCGTTATTTTTGCAGTTTCACTTGGTGCTGAAATGATGCACTTATGTACATATACTATCGTTCAAAAGTTTAGGCTGTTAGATTTTGTTTTCGAAAGAAGTCTCTTATACGCACCTAAAATGCATTTATTTGATCAAAAATACAGCTAAAACAGTAATATTGTGAAATATTATTACAATTTAAAATAACTGTTTTCAATTTTAATGTATTACAAAAATTCTGATCTATTCCTGTGATGCAATGCTGAATTTTCAGCATCATTACTCCAGTCTTCAGTGTTACATGATTCTTCAGAAATCATTTTAATATGCTGATTTGCTGCTCAAGAAACATTTCTTAGTATTATCAATGCTGAAAAATTCTGCTGCTTAATATTTTTGTGAAAACTCTGCATTTTTTAGGATTCTTTGGTGAATACACTGTAAAAAATGAATCATCAGTCCTGCAATTTTCATTTAAAAAATTAAAGTGATAATTAAAAATAGTGTGTATATTTTATTGAAGTGCCCATATTATGGGTTATGAAAGGTTCATCTTTTGGTTTTGGGAGTCCCCAACAACAGGTTGACATGCATGCAAGGTCAAAAAACACTTTCATTGTCTTATAATATACATTTGTTTTTACCTTATTTGCTCAACGATTTATTTTTCCAAACCCCTCCTTTGCGTGACGCTAATCTGCGGTGATTGGTCGATTTCATTTCCATTTCATGCCTGTAATGCCTGATACAGCAGCATTAGTGAGTGCAGTGCTGCTTTGTGTAGAGCCGTTACCAGGGAAACAGCTATTTTTACCGCTCCAAAAGCAGCACCTAGTGGCAAAGAATGAAGTTGCATTTTTCATTCAGACGGATTACAGATTTACCCTCACAGTGCAGATCACAGCCTCTTCTCGACATGATGCTATCCACAGGATCCACAGGAAAGAAGGCTACCTATTTCTTTTAAGAGAATTGGCTCAATTATGCCGTTTTATTTTGCTGGTAATTGTTAATTCCCAGCATGCTTTGTATATGGCTGGATATGGAGAGTAAATATTAAAATTAAGTGCTATTTTATGTTATTTTGAGTGAAGAGAAACATCTGTTAATGTTTAATGTTCAGTGCTCAATCTTTTGCAACATTATAAATATCTTTACTGTCACCTTTGATCAATTTAATGCATCTTTGCTAAATAAAGTATTAATCTCTACCAATAATAATAATATAATAATCTTGCTCACACCAGACTTAGTAGTGACTTAGAGATATATGCATTACAAATTATGTACAATTATGTCCATACTATAGCATAATTTGGATGGACCTTTAAAACGCACATGTGTTTAAGCCACAGGCCCTGTCATTGTTTTCCAAACATGGTAAAAATCTTATTTCCATCCTAAAATGCCATTAATGCAATAAATGTCATTTGGTAGATGAATTTAATAAACTACTGAAGTGCTTATATGAAGTTCAGGGGAAATGTAATGACATTTGGTTAGCAGTGTGATATGTTTAATCAACTAAAACAAGTAACATACTGAAGTTCAGACGAAGCCCAGTCTGTAATGCCTCAGTACCAGATTCCCCAGAGCTATACTTAAAGATGCTCTTGCTACTCAAAGATGTCCATTCTATTTATGTCAACCGTGGTGCCTAATGATGGGTGCTGGAAAACGGCAGAACTTGGAACTAATGAATGAGAGAAACAGATAGAACTCTGCAGGGAAGGCAGCATGTGGAACCGCACCGGGCTGAATCCCCCGCTCACAGACAAACATTAGCTCAGAGTCTAGACACTGCGTTTCTGCCTTAGAAGGAGGATCCCCAGAAGGCATAATAATAGAGAATGAGCTGTTCATGAGAAGACATGGCTGATTGCTTTTGTTGTCCTCTTCTTTTTTAATTATCAGTCCTTCTTTTGTTCTGTGCACTATCGTCATTCAGCGGACTGGTATTATCTGCTACTCCACTTCTGCAGGGACTTCCATTTTGACAAAAAGCCTCGTTCCTCCAACAAGTCCCGCTCCCTGCTATGTAGTCTTTAAGCATTATCGCTCTCAGCTGCGAAACAGTAGTCACAATGTCTTTTGTCTGAGAGCCTCAGGAGTGATTTAGTCCTATTTATTAATTCATTTATATATTCTATGATGTTTTGTCTCTATATAGTTATTATTATTATTTTATTTAATTTTAATTTTTAATTTTATTTAATTTTTTCAGCTCATCACCTCAGCTTTCTTTGGTCACTGGGATATCAAAGCTGTTAATATAGCTCAAGAAAAATATTGCACTCTTTTTTCTTCGCTATAGGTGAGAGTGGGGGTAAGTTGTGCAACTCTCTTCAAAGAAGGTTAAACTAATACACCCAAGTACAGTATATTGCAGGATATATTGCATGGTTATACCATGTATAGAATATGGTGATAAAAATGACTGCTCCAAAAAAACACTTATCAGAATAAATCAGAATAAATGAAAAAAAATATTATTATAATAATAATAATTATTAATAAGAAGAAGAATAATGAAGTGAAGAAACAATTCCACATTGTAGTAGTTGTAGAACCTTAGTGAACAGACACAACTATAATTGCAGGACAGCACATTCCTTAGCAGAAACTAAGGAGTTCTCCCTTTCATTATCTGTGGTCGTAAAATGAATAAATGGCCAGCACCTCGCTCAATCGTTGGAACAGCATCCTGTCCTGTTCTCTCTAACGTCTCACGAGACCCCTAAAACAAGGACAGATTTGTGGAGAAAATCTGGAATGTATTTAAACAGGACGTCACTGTGGCTTCTTATCACTTAACCATAATTCAAATGAAACAGGACAAAAAACACCCTATCTGGACATGGTCTAGAATGATCGTTTAACGCAGTAACTCAACAATTTGATCAACAAGGAAAGACTTTTACGACGAGATGTCTGAGCGTTGAAGATTTACAGATACATGCCCAAAGTAACTTTATGACCCTTGAGACCGCCCACATTCCAAGAGAATGCACGCTGTGTCTCTCCTTCAACAGAAACGCGCTCTCTCCCGTTCTTGGACAAACGAAGGACTCAAACTTTTACAAAGGACTTCTAAGAAGAGACATTCATTTAGCTGCTGCTATTAAAAGCAATATACTCAAGAGACAATATATATATTCAGGTTGTATTTTATATTCGGGTTGTCATTTATAAGCTTGCTGTCAAGTCAAGTCAAGTCAAGTTGAGCTTTATTGTCATTCTGCTACATGTGTGTACATGTAGTGGAACGAAATGTCGTGTCTCGCAGGACCACGGTGCTACATACTAGTTAAACATAAGATAAACATACAACAATGCAAGTATAAGGAAAACAATAGAGCTATACAACAGTTAACTATCTGACTATACATATACTATAAAAGCTATACATAGTTGACTACACATACACAAACTAAGACTGTACAAAACCTTTACATACATACTGTACATGAAATTGTGCAAAAGAGATTTGTACATAAAATTGTGCAAAGAAATGTATTTTGTACATTAATTTGTGCAGAAGAGAGATTTTTGGGGGAAGCAGCGCATAGTGCAAAATGATTTTGTAGTGCGATGCGCAAGTAAACATATATTATCATATTGAGTCTTTGTAGCAGGAGGTGTTTATAGAAAGTGCCCAGTGTACATATAGTAGGATAAGTGCGTTAGTACAGGTGGTTTGTATAGCCCACTCACCTGTGTGTAGCACACTCAGAATTGCACTTAGGAAGATTGTCAGCAGTTTTAATGAGTTGGGGGCAGGGGTTGAGGTGTTCATGGTTTCAGAGGGGGACAGGGAGATTGGAGTTAAGAGCTCTCACAGCCTGGGGGAAAAAGCTGTTGAGCAATCTGACAGAGCGAGCTTTGATACTCCGGTACCTTCTACCTGATGGCAGGAGCTGGAAGAGGTTGTGGGAGGGATGGGTAGGGTCCTTCATGATGCTTGAGGCCTTGCTGGAACATCGTGCAAGGAAAATGTCCAGGATGGAAAATGTCCAGGCTGTGTATTGGAACCAATGATATTTTCTTAATCTGTGACATATAACTTTTCCCTGTGTTAGTATCATATGCTTGGTGATTATTTAGAACATAGCATAGTTTAATCTATGCCTTAATCCGTGTAGTAGATAAAAAAATAGTACAGGTACTTTGTGTATGCCAAATATCTGTTGTTTGATGTTGAATAAGAGCTGGTTTCGTAAGCAATGAGTTGGTGTGAATGAAAATTAACCTTTAGCATCATAATGTATGATTATAATACATATAGAAATCTGCCAGGATATTTTCTTCATGTGACAAAATAACTAAGCAGATAAACGCACGGAAAACTGAGCCGTGAGGGCGGGGCTCCGCCCTACAAGAACAATCTGATTGGAAGAAGACCCTGGTGGGCGTACTGAAATCAGCCCGTTTAAAACTGGACACAAAGCTCTCTGTTTGCTCGCGCGCTGCCTGAAAACTTTGACTTCGTCTCATCGAGTCGCTCCAAAAGCGCTCCCAGCCGTTAACATCTGGCCGAACATTGAACCAATACTTAGTCAAATTTCTGAAGAAACCCTTCAAAGCCTGAAGCTGCGCAAAGAACTCTAACAACTTCAAAGCGTGCCATTCTCGCACCACCAGGAAAACAACCTCTCACAGAAGGGCATTCCCAGAGTGACGTCACGCAACGAGCCAATCATCCGCGGAGTTCCCTCAAACCAGGAAAGGAACAAACAACCTCCATAATTTTGCTGAACCTGGGTTGAGTTAATCTTTAAAAGTAAAGATAGAAAAGTTCTCTGCTTGTGTAACTTCCTTAGGCGGAATTCACAAAATAGCCCAAAAGGGCTAGACTTTAACTTTCTTCAATAGCGCATTCATGTGTATGTGTGTTTGTTTTGTTAGCTTAATTCATGTATTTTAAGTAGAATAGCGAATAAACTCTCGTTTCATTTATAAAGAAATCTGTTGTCTGGTGCTATGTGATTTTCAAGTCTTAAACTATTTGCCAAAGATAACGTTACCTATGCTCATAAAGTTACCCAAATAATTCTGTATTATTATATCGTGGCCACGAAAATAATCAGAATTGCTCAGATATACTGAATTTTAACGACTCGCTGGACGATTGTTAATAAGGTATAAGTTGGACGTTTTAATTAATATCAGTTAATCATATCAATATCGAATTCATACGACTCGAATTCCAAAAGCTAAAATTAAAGTAATGGAGTTAATTCTTACATAGTGTTTGTAATAGTAATATTTACAGTAGTATTTTACAAATTTAATATAATATTTGCAATAGCTTGTTTTTTTCCTTCCACATTTAAAGACAAAAAATGCTGCTTTTAATGATTCATGTGTAATGTTTAGCCAAATAATTCACCTGCTTTTATAAATGTCAAATGATCAACATGTACGACAAATGTTTGTCTAAATACTTAAGTTTGCTCTCACATAAATTTCATTTTACCTGTCATGTAGAATATTAGCTTTTGCTTTGGGACAAGAAATAAAAAAATAAAACCCTCAATCACAGGCAGCTGTGTGTAATGTAATATAATCACATGATGATAATTATGCAAAGCTTGCTAAATTAAGAGGCTGATCTTCATCGTCTATGCAATCATTTGATGACTAAACATTATCGAATCACTTTCTGTAATGACTGATTTGTTCTCCGAGTCCTGTGTGTGACTTTCTATAAAGAAGGTTTTAGTGTGGCATGATGGTCACGTTTCATGCTCTGCCTCAGAGTGTTGACTTGCTGGGATCAGCCTTTGCATCATAATCACTCAATGAGTCAGCCGAGGATCGCCCCGCCCACAGCGCTGTCACTCACCATCATACACCATCATACACACCGTACAGGACACGCTGGGATTAACTGAGGTGGGCAGCACGCCCTCCGTTGAGGGGGAGGATTGAGAAAATAAAGGTTCAGAGGAGGTAAAGGAGGATGAAATCTTGTTCACTGCCGGTGTGACCTAGAATGCTGCCACTCCACCTCTGGCACTCTTTGTTGCAGAGCGCGTTTACCATAGGACAGAATGCAATTTACATTTATATAAGCTTTTTCATTAGGAGTTGGTCTCCAAGCACTCCAGAAACATTAAGAATTTGGTGGAAATGTGGCAGCCAATTTGAAAAGGGAGAACAGACTGCACTTTTTTTGTTTATTTTGATTCATACTTTTTCACAGTATTTCTTTTTACTGTTTATCAGCAGTAAACCTTCATATTTAATTGTTCATCTTTCCATAACTCTTTCTTTCCTCCTTTTGTATAAAATATTCTGCATTCTTGTTTTCATCTTGGAGAAGAATGAGAAATATGCACCTTTGACTCTTCATTTTCCTAAATCAAATGCATAAATTCTTTCTTTGTTTTCTTCTACAACTCCAGAAAGAGTTTTTTCTCCTCTGTTAGCTGGTGTGTGCAATCTGAAAATTACTGATTACAAAAATATTATGAAATGTCTGGTGTTATAATTAGGTTGCTCATCCACAAGAAAACTACTTTTGTTATTTATTTATTTATTTAATTTATTCATGGCCTTTCACACCAAAGGGGAATATGATGAACCAAATGCTTTTAAGAAGAAGAAGAAGAAGAAGAAGAAAAAAACTTGTACTGCTTTGTTATTTTTCTAGCCGAGTTTAGAAAGCTGACTCTGATTCTTCTTTGTGTGTAGGTGATCAAGCTGACTTTTGAGGAGTTTGACTTGGAGCGAGGCTACGATACTCTAACTGTGGGAGACGGAGCTGTAATCGGCGATCAGCGGACAGTCTTTCATGTGTGAGTACTTTTGTTCCTCGTTTGCTTTCTTCTCTGTCCTCTCTCAGACTCCTCCCAGGCTGTGTCTCCCGCTCTTAAACTCTCCTCTCTGTGTGCATAAACCTCCTCCCCCATCTTCTTTCATCTCCAACGTCCTCTCTTTCTTCAGCCCCTACGTTCTCTCCTCCACTGCCGTTCCTTCCTTTAACCCCCCTCTATTTCATCTCATTTCATCACCCCTCTGAACAGAAGGGTATGGAAGAAATACCCCAAGCTTTATTGTCAATCACTATGAGTCTCAATGTTAGAACAAGATCACTCCTGCTCCAAAAAGCGCATCACACGCTGATGCCCCATAATGCAGATTTGCTCACCAGATGCTCCGGAAACGTTGCTGAGTGTGTTGTTATTAATTGTGCTGAAATTTATGGTCTTCATAAAGTTTTATCGATGCCGTTTTATGTGTGCTCTCTGGCAGAGGTGTACAAGTGCTTGTGTTCCTTTTGAATGGCCCGGTGTCCCTGGGCGCTTTCTCTCTGGTTACTCAGAGTCCCCTGATGGTCTAATGTGCTTAATTAGCAGGTCTCATAAGCCCTTATGGACCAGTTCCGCAGGTCCCCTAAGGCTAGAGCCGGGGGAATCGGGGAACTCCCTGTGTTCCCTCGGAGGTGCCAAATGATGGAGTACATATTGAAAGTGAAGAATCACTTTTTGTAATGTTTCTCGGTTTTGTTTTGATTTTAAGGTTGTCTGGCACTACGACTCCAGATCTGGTGGTCAGTACCAGCCATCAGATGTGGCTCAATTTTAAAACGGATGACACGAGTGGCTCTCTGGGCTTCAAGGTTTCTTATGAAGGTAAGTTGAGGAAACTCTTTGCATTTGGATTTAGAGTAATCTTAAAGAAATAGTTCACCCAACAATGAAAATGTTGGCATCATTTACTCACCCTCATGTCGTTGCTTTCTTATGTAGAACATAAATGAAGATATTTTGAAGATTGCTGGTAATCAAACACTTGATGGCCCCCATTTACTTCCATAGTATTTCTTTCTCTACTATGAAAGTCAATGGGGACCAACAACCGTTTGGTTCTTCAGAATTCTTCAACATGTCTCCTTTTGTGTTCAACATAAGAGGAAAGTTATACAGGTTTGGAACAACATGAGGGTGAGTAGATGATGACGAAATTTTCATTTTTGGGTAAACTATTCCTTTAAACATATTTCACTCAAACATGAAAATTGTCGTCTTTTGTCACCCTCAAGTTGTTCCAAACCTCTATGAGTTTCTTCCTTCTGTTGGACACAAAAAAGGATATTTTGAAGAGTATTGGTAACAAACAGCTGACAGTAGCCATCATAGGCATCATGCCCATGTGCCCCCTCCGATTTTTGAGCTGATTTTAAATGCAGCTTTCAAAGGACAAAAATACAACACATCAGCTGCTAAATTCAAATCTGCGTTCACTGGCTGGCACTGAGCCAGAGACAGGCGCATTTTTACAGGGCTTCACATTATATCCAATCACACACGATTCTGTTGAGCTTATGAAAGCAATGGCCAGTCAGAGGTGTTCAGACAAGTAATTCATAACCCCATCTCATGAAAGTGCATATCAATAGCACAAATTTGTTTCTACTTGGTGTACTTTATACGCAGAAATTGACTTTGGCGTGCATATGATATGCAATGGGTAGGATTGAGGTGTGGGGTAGATGCGCATTATATGTATGCAAAAACTGCATATCATATGCACGCCAACAAACTGCGTATCATATGCATGTGAAAACTGTTTATTAAACCTCTGCCTCCCTGCCTGCGGGACAAGATGCACCCCTATTATTGCATCTCAGATTTTCAGATTTTGAAGCATAATTGTTCAGAAAGTCAATGCAGACAATGCTAGTTTTAAGCTAGATCCATATATAAGTACATGATATAGCAATTCATTAATTTAATTAATAAAAACAAATCACTTATATCAATATTTGCTAAGGAAATCCACCAAACAGTAAAGATCACTGTCGTAAGTCCGTTGTCTTTATATAACATACATTATATGTACGTATATTCCAGTCCAAATTGCTTACAATAGCAGGGACACTTACCTTATCCTCAAGGCAACTGTCTGAAGAGAAGTTAGATGACATCAAGGTTTGCTGGTCAATCATACCACATGTCAGTATGTTACATTACTCTGAGGCTAATGGACATCCAAGCATCTTTGACGCTCCATTAAGAACAGGGCATCATAACTGATGACAAACACTCCGTTATTATTAATTTTTTTTATTTACGATCTGATCTCTGCCATAAAAAAGAAAAAAATGACACACAGAAAGCGGGCATGCCAGGGGCATATCCTCTTTTGCTCTACACTAGAGGATTCACGTTTAAAATGTCACTTTAAGATTCTTATCTTCTCACTCATTTTTGTTTCCCACGCATCTTCTGCATTTATACAACTCATAAATGGAGCTCCAAAGAGAAGTTGAATGGTGGGGTGCTGAGGGAACTGTTCATGTCAATTTTTTAATAATATTTTACTGTTGTCAGTAAAAACAGAAGTATTTTGAAATATTGCAATTTGTAAAAAAAAAAAAAAAAATGTATTTAACTATATTCTAAACTAATTTATTCCTATGATGGCAAGGCTGAATTTTCAGCACCATTACTCCAGTCTTCAGTGTCACATGATCCTTCAGAATCATTTTAATATGCTGATTTGGTGCTCAAGAAACATTATTAACAATGTTGAAAACAGTTGTGCTGCTTAATAATTTATATCTGCGTCTGCAGATCTGTATCACAGCTTGTGTTTCTGGATATGAATTGTTATACACACTGAGATATGGCTGAATACAGATGGAGCGTAGCCTATTGCCGACCCCAGGTGCATGCTGGGGGAAAAAAAGAATTCTTAACTCGTATGATGGGTAAAGATGAATGGATTTATTTGCACTCGTGCCTTCCTGCGTTATTATTAATCCTTCATTAGGAAGTCAATGACTTCCATCTGTGTTCTCAGAGTTTAAAAAAATCAAAGTGACATGAATAAATCATAGGAAATTTGAAATGGATAAATAACAAATGAAAGTGCACATGTCAGCTCTCAGAGACAGTTTGTTTGTCACCAAGCAGAAGACAGCTGTAACAAAGTGTTAGCTGGGACACTTAAGGAATCATGCATACAAACACTCCCACAGGGATGACTTGCTGCGTAACATTTGTCAGCTCAGGAGACACTTTCTCTCACAATCCTCTTGCCTTACCTGATTGATATGGTCAGAAGTAAACTCAGGGTGTAAATCCCAAGATAAAGGATAGAGATTCAGTCCAGGTAGAGGCCTGTCACCTGTCCAGAACTGGAAAAATGTTGCCTTCTCTGGCAGTATGTGGAGGTTGGAAGGCATCAAGGCACATCTGAATGTTAATACATCCTCTGCTCTGTTGAAGTGACGTGGGCATCAGAGTCACACCTTTTTAAATGTAACCCTGCATATATAGCATACATGAAATTACACTGTAGCAGATCTATACAGGTGGAGCTGGGGAAGGTGGAGGGTTTCTGAAACACACTGCAACTGCTACAGCGAGCACTGGCCAAGTATTTTAATGTTGAGCCTGCACTATCTAGAGTTTCATGACAGAACTTTGTATATGTTTCCATAATCAGAAAATGTGAAAAAAGGTCTGTCTAGGTATCTCACTCTATTGTTCCCTGTAGCACTCTCTCTCTCTATCTCTCTCTGAGTAGTGGCCTCTTTCTTTTGCTTTGGCCTTGTGATTCTAAATGAGCCCTGACACATTGAGACAGGTGAGGGTATAAAGGAACAGAGTGAAAAAAAGACAATTCATTAGAAGAGCAAGCCATTCACAGATGCCATTGGGCCAGCAGTGGAGGTGGTTTGCGTGAATATGCTTTGATGTCAGATGGAGTGAATAACACATTTCTTGCAAAAATGGACCCTGTCCCAAGATATAAGCTGTCTCATGCTTATTTTTATTTTTCAGAAATTGACCAGGGTGGATGTGGAGACCCTGGAATCCCAGCCTATGGCAAGAGAGAAGGCACAGGCTTCCGACATGGAGACAAGCTATATTTTGAGTGCCTTCCAGCCTTTGAGCTGGTAGGAAAAAAGAACATTACCTGCCAGAAAAATAATCAGTGGTCAGCCAAGAAGCCAAGCTGTGTGTGTAAGTGACAGTCCTTACCCAAAATGCATTACTTTCCACACCCACATGATCACACCTGGGAGGATAGTGCACCATTATTACTGTCTGGGCACGTCAGAAAGTGAATCTAATGGCAGTGTCTTTAGCACAGTATGTCCCCGCCAAAACTTCCTCGCACTGGCTGAGCCATTATATCATTAACTATAACTCAAGTTAAAGCCAAAGCGACAGTTCATTCAGTGCATTTATTTCTTTTATTTACTGTATTAGAGTCTTATAATGAAGTTAACTAATTTATCTCAACTGGAAAAAAAACGCTTGTTTGAGAAGCAGGAAAATATAAAGAGACGTGTTTGTAAAAATTCTGTCAGTTGATTTTCTTGTTTGCTACCGCTAAGTAGGGTTTTTGCTTGAATTGAGTGTCATAACATACAATGTTGTTTGGCAGTTAATGCTTGTCCAACTTGTTTTGATATTATTGTTCTTTCTCTATTATGTGGATTCATGTATACCGTCAGTTTGCCCCAGACTGCAGTCATTTGTCACTATAATGGCTACCATCCTATTACATCAATGGAATTGCAGTTGACTCACAACTTTGTTTTCTGCTATTTTATGACATTATTATTAGCTCAGACAGCAAAGTCATTCATTTGAGGTGGAACCGTAACGATTCGTCTTCAGTCCACCACTGAGCTCATTTTCATTCTCCCCATGGCTATTTAGTGATGCTTATTGCCCTCTCAGCTTTGTCCCAAATCCTGAAAATGAGTTAATGCCTGCGGATATTCCCAGCAGATAAACACGCTCTTTCTCTGCAGCATCTTCAGTCTTATTATCTTCTGTAATAGGCGAGATCACAGTACACCGGGGCGTCATGCACCTAATATTTTTATTCACTATTATTTTAGCCACTCACTTGGTGTGCTTTGCGGGATATACGAGTAAGAAAAAACTGTTTTAAAAAAATATATTTGTTCTTTTTTGACGGTAGGGTCTGTTTATTTACCAAGGTGAGGGATTCAGGTTCAATCTTCCAATTGGTCAGACAAACTGTTAGTCCCGCCCCAAAGTCACACCATTGGTTGATAAATATTTCAATAGATAAATGTTTCCACAAAGCCACAGTCTTTATACTTTTCAGGGGAAATTAACATATGAATGGCTTGCTTCTGGTTGTCTTGGCTCCTATTGTTTAGGAGAAACTAGTAACAAAAAAATGCAATGTACACTCTTAAAAATAAAGGTTCTTTAATAACAGTTCCATGTAGAACCTTTAACATCCATAGGGAACGTATGTTGCACAAAATGGTCTTTATAATGGAACAAAATGTTCTTCACATTAAGAGAAACGGTTATTTTAAGAACTATTGAGGAACCAAAAATAGTTCTTCTATGGCATCACTGCAAAAAAAAATTCCCTTTTTTTAACCTTTATTTTTGAGAGTGTAGGCTATATAAGCAAATAAGTGAACATTTCAGAAAATGTCTGTTGTCAAGGTCAGAGAGGTCTTATAAGTTGCAGTTACAGATGCTGCTATCACACTGTGCACATCCTCCAAGCTGTAATATTTCCTCTCCTGTCTTGCTGCATTGTTTAAGCAACAACAAATGACCTCCCTATGCATTGTGAATTGATTTTAGCTTCAGTGGCAGTTTTAATCTCGAGTTTGCCTCACAGTTTGACACACGGCGCCTCCTGTGCTTAACTGTTGCTTGTTTTATCTCTTTGTCCTTTTCTCAGTTTCGTGTTTCTTCAACTTCACAACTCCGTCTGGGGTCCTGTTATCACCAAACTACCCTCAGGAGTACGGGAACAACATGCACTGCGTGTGGCTGATCATCGCCAAACCCGAGAGCCGCATCAACCTGGCCTTCAACGACCTGAGCATGGAGAAACAGTTTGACTTCCTGTCTATTAAAGATGGCGGCAAGGCAGAATCACCAATTCTGGGCACCTTTTCTGGAGATGTGCTGCCATCACCCATCACTACCAGCGGCCACGTGGCCCGACTGGAGTTTCTGACTGATCACACGTACACAGAACGTGGCTTCAACATCACTTTCACCAGTATGTTTTAAAGACAGCTCTAGATTCATGACTTTTTATTTTCTGTGGTAAAAAATGAATAATTAATTCAAGTTATTTTGGGCAAACCTGTTCATACTTTTAAGTCTAACGTCACATTGAAGTTAGAGACCAAAAAGTCAATGTATAATAGATAACAGTAGCGTTCAGATGTTTTGTCAGTGGTGGCATGCACCAAATTTGAAAAGTTTCTGAGAGTTAAAAAAAGCTCAGAAGTTGTCTTGTTATATGAGACGGATTAAGAAAGTTTTATTTCCCCTCAGGAGAGAATTGTCTGTATTTCACGACTCAATATCTGTCGTCCTTCAGTAATCACTATTCACGGGGCATAGCATATGGCAGTGGAGTTGATAGATGCTTGAGTATCCATGTGAGGAAGAACAACAAGAGAGATTTAATTAGAATTTATTTCCAAATACATATATAATTAAATAAAGCCACAGTTAATTGAAGCTGTCGGGAGGTGATCCCACATGGTTTGACTCCCCATGCGGCGTGTTTTTGGGGGAGTGGGAGGGATGCTCCAATCATTCATGTTAATTAAGAAGATGACAAACTCCATCGAAGGGCATGTTGGCACATGATGGTGATGGATTACATGCACAATTGTTGCATTTGAGACCCTTTTTGAGACAACATGTTTATCACGAAGAAGGAATTCATGTCTAATGCATGAAGGGAAACGCAATAAGAGCTTTAAAAATGTTAGTTTTACATTGAATGTGTCTATGACAGATGAAGCTTTTATCCAAAATGATACATTTTGTCAGTTTTCTTGCGTTTCCTGGGAATCGAACCCATGACCTTGGCTTTGCTAGTGCTGTGCTGTACCCGGAATGAACAGATTTTCTGGAGAGATTTTGTCTGCTGGTAATACATCTTCTCTGAAGTCCTGTCGATGGGTACTGAGTAGCTCCAAGCTTCCCACTGAAGCAAGAAACGTAGGAAGGCACATAAATCAATATTTTGTTCTAACTAAAATGAATTAGTGTAGTTATACAGCTGAAACGATGAGCCGAAAAGGCTTCAGTTCAGTGGCCGTATTGAGAACTCCCTCTTTAATTTATATGGGGCCTTGTAAAAGTTGTCCATTCATGAAAACTGTTTTTTTTTTGTTGTTTCTTTGTTTTTTTTTACAAAATGCGGACAGGCACTGGACTAAAAAAAAAAAAAATATATATATATATATATATATATATATATATGATTTAATACAATAAATAAAGTGCTGTTGTTGCTGTGTCCAGGTTTTTGGCCTTTTAGGTTGAAGTTATCTTGCAGTTCTCTTCCATATTTCATATTCTTGCCTCATTGTTTTTTTGTTTTTTTTTCCCTGCAGCTTTCCGGCACAACGAGTGTCCTGACCCTGGCGTTCCAGTCAACGGAAAACGCTTTGGTGAGAGTCTACAGCTTGGCAGCTCCATCTCTTTTCTGTGTGAGGAGGGGTTTATGAAGACCCACGGATCTCAGACCATCTCCTGCATTCTCAAAGATGGAAATGTTGTGTGGGACAATGCTGTGCCACGTTGTGAAGGTCTGTCCTCTTTCGAAAAGATATGCACATTTCATAATTCACAAGTCGCCTTTTAATAAAAACAAAATTATATCCTCTAACTGTGTTTGCACTTTACTGAACTTTTAGAAAGTTTGTTCAATTTGGTTTTTCTTTAAGTACATTTGGAGAGAGACCAAAATGTTGGTGCTACTGAAATGTCAGTGGAACAAAAAGTTATAATCTTTACTTTCAGAATGTGCTCCAGATGTATTAACTGCCTGAATTCTTCCAAATGAAAAACACATCCTCTTTTTTTTTTATATATAAAATGCACTGCTGTGTACTACAAATCATTTTATGCCATTTATTGAGTAATGCCTTTTATAGATGCCATCCACCTCAGCCATTGAACACATTCTGTTTTTAGATTTTGGATTTTAGGAAAAACACTTAAGTATTAGGGAGAGAAGACGGAACTGAATATGTTGTGGATAAAGCTGCAGACATGCAATACACCGCAAAGAACAAGATACAACATTTGAAAATGTAACATCAGCACTGCAGTACTTCAAACCTGCAGATTCATAAATTTTGTTCTTTGAATTTAGTCAAGACGTCAGTCGTCAAATGATGTTTAGATCCTCTCTTGGTTAAAAATTTTTATGCTATGCAATTTTGCAGGTCAAAATTTACTTTATTAAATGTTAATATTCAGCATGTAAAAACCCCAAAGAAAAGGTTTGGCCTTAAAATCTGGCAATGAAATAATCTTGTCATCTTCTCCTGTTCTTTAGCTCCATGTGGTGGAAACTTGAAGGCTTCTAGCGGCATAATTCTGTCCCCAGGCTGGCCTGAGCTTTATAAAGAGGCCCTCAATTGTGAGTGGATCATCGAGGCTCCGCCAGGATATCCTATTAAGATCATCTTTGACAAGTATGTACAAGACTTCGCTTTCTCTTTTCTGAACTGTCATGTTGTTCTTAATAAGCCTCCCGGCTTCATTTTCCCCTCCTATCTTTCATTCTATTGGTTATCATCATTTCATAAATAGGTCACTAGCGCACTGCAGATGTTCACTATAGGCTTGGAATAAGAGTATCTGGCTATTCATTTCCCAAGCTATTACAAGGATTTGTTCTGAATCAATATAAATATCTCTTACCTCTGCTTATATAGAATGGCTTTATCTACAGTCATACATGATTGTTGAACATTTATTAAAAAAGGACATCAAATGCAATTCACTGCTTAGAGAGTTTCCATTTTGCTTTTGTTTTATTTTGTTTGTTTGGTTATGTTTTCTGTTCTTGTTATATTTTTTGTTTGTTTGTTTTTCGTTTTGTTATTGTTTTGTATTTTGTTTGGTTTTCTATTTTTGTTTTGTTTTCTTTTTTTGTTTATTTAGCAGATGCTTTTATCTATATTATCTTACAAATTGGCAATTTAACAGGCAAGTTATTTATTTTGAAGCAAGTTTCAAACATAGTCCAGGAGTGCATTTCCCAAAAGCATCATTGTGCAACTATGGCTGCAAGTTCCATTGAACTCTGTTGGTAATGACGGAACATGCAAGCATTTTGGGATACGCACCCCAGAATAGGACAAGCTAGAACAAGGAGGAATAAGAAATAGTAAAAGCATAGAAGATTATTGATTGATTGAGTGCCAGATTGCATTGTTTTGTCTTATTGATGGAGTCCCTAGAATTCGTTTGTGGCTCACCTGGGATTGATGTAGTCTCATCCACTGATTCTCCTGCTACGTAACTGTTGTGTGTGATAGAGTTTTTCTTCCACTTCTTCATTTACTGTATGCGTGCATGTTTAGTATGAATGTTTGCATCTACCATCAATTGTTGTTGGGAATTTTTTTTTTAAGGTGAAGCTGGAGGGACAGCTGATGTTTTCCATCTGACTTTGAGTACAGAAAGCAGCAGGGCTTTAGTGGGCCGCTGCTGCAGGAAACTCAAACAACACGTGTTGCTTTGGAGTGAGCCGAGTTTTCAGTTTGAATGATGTAGTATCTCTTTTCTAACTGTAAATATGTGATATCCTGCAGGAACACAAGCGAACAGGACTGTGATGAATCCATGTAGCCTCACTTTGTGATGAAGCTGCCATGCTGATGTATAGCACTGTTCTGATCCACAGATTCCGGACAGAGGTTAACTACGATGTTTTTGAGGTACGGGACGGACGCTATCCTTCTTCCCCTCTGATTGGCAGTTATCAGGGTACACAGGTCCCGCAGTTCCTCATCAGCACCTCCAACTTCCTGTACCTGCTCTTCACCACAGACAAGAGTCACTCCGACATTGGCTTCCGCATCCGATATGAGAGTATGATGATCTACTATTGTATTTATTACTGTTTTGATCTGAAAAGGGTCATTTTGGTAACATATTCATTTCTATAATATATGTATGCTGTAATTCAGTATATGTATGCTGCAATTCAAAGAATGTTTACCACAGACCTTATTTTACTTATAAATACTTATGTACTTGCTTAGAGAATGCACATGGTAAAATATCTCAAAACTATTAATTGCATTGTTCAAAAAAAAAAAAAAAAAAAAAAAAAAAAAAAAAAACGTGATAAATGTAATTCATATTCAAAGTGTGCTACAATGCTCAGAATTTAGTCAAAGCGTGCTTGTTAGATAAAGCTTGATATTATCTTCTCTCCAATGCATTTCATGGCTGCAATTACAAGTATCTGATAGCACAGATACCTGTGAATATAGCAGCTATGAAGGCATCATTATAAATAATAGTCACATGCTCTTTAATATGCAGTGATTTTAATCAGGTCCTGTAATTATGATATAATAGGATGGTGATTATGTTGTGAGATGATTTCAGTCATGCGCAAACACGTGACACAAGCAACTGTACACGCATTCATACAAGGCTGTAGAGTTAGCTCCGTCACAGTTTTGTGAACTGAAAGAATGGCTTTTATGCTGGCATGACCCATGTTTGTAACCTTTTCTTGTTGTTTCTCTATAAATCTCAGTTCATCTTAAATTATTGAGTACTTCAACTCAAGCAGAAAGCACTGTCGAAGATTACTTGCGTCCACAAGAATGATATAACTTTTGAATGATCCGAATAGGCAGAACATTCCATAAACTTGAGCTGCACCAGTATTAAAAGTCTGACCAATATAGATAAGCTGATAATTATTTTGGCCGATAAGTTATGGCCGATAACTAATAAAAGGAGCATATTAAATGCTATTCTGTTTTGTTAGAATAAATTAAAAATAAAACACAAACTAAAATCAGTCAGTCATTTTAGATGTGGATTTATAACAATATGGATTTTTGGATATGGATAACAGTGGATGTTGAGATTTGCAAGATTGCATTTAACAGTGTTATTAAATTACTGATGTTTTTAAACATTAAGTGAAATACGCATTATGTGTGTGTGTGTGTGTATATATATATATATATATATATATATATATATATATATATATGAAATCATAACACTTGAATTTGTACACTAGTAGTAGTAATAGTATATAAGTTGCCCTGATACTAAGTTTCTAATGCATTTAGAATAAACTTCTGCCCTGAAAATCATTGGTTGTTTTCCACAGTAATATTTGTGTATTTTCTCTTCAAGCCTTACAGCTCCAGTCGGACCATTGCGTTGATCCTGGAATCCCAGTCAATGGTCAGCGACATGGCAATGATTTCTATGTGGGGGCGCTGGTGACGTTTAGTTGTGAAGCAGGATACACCCTCAGTGACCACGAGCCCCTTGAGTGTGAGCCTAACTTCCAATGGAGTCGCCCTCTGCCCAGCTGTGATGGTACAGTCCACTCTTTACCTACTAAAATGGTCATCGCCAGGGAAAAGGACACATTAGAGATAGGTCATTTATTCAAGCGACGTAATCGCTCCCAGACTGGAAGGGCCTTTACGGTTTGAAGCTACCCTTTCCGCTCCCTTCTCCTATTCCACAAGGCTTTGAATATTTAAAGCCATTATTGATTTTTCCCCTTGGGTAATGATAGGAATAATTCGCTGCCATATGTTGATGTCCTTCAAAAGGGCACTTCCTGTAAAGTTTGTTTCAGTAGGATTGCGCTCAGCGTTTTGACAAATAGCCTTTATCTTTTTCTCTTTCCTGTAGCACTTTGTGGCGGGTTTATTCAGGGGAATAGCGGCACTATTCTGTCCCCTGGGTTTCCTGACTTCTACCCCCATAACCTCAACTGTACGTGGATGATTGAGACTTCACATGGTAAAGGTGAGGCCACTTTTTGAAGCTAGTTCTTTCTTTTAACAGGAATAGACAGTGTTTTTAAATGAAACATAAAATAATAATGTTTCCATGAACACGCATTGTAAGCAGTATAAGATGGAAAAAGTATGGATTTAATAACTGGCTGACTTTCCTTTGGCAGCTGTAACCTCTTCCAAGTGGTTTTTGTAATTGTAGATCAGTCCTGAGCAACAGTCAAGAGGAATTTGCACCATTTCACTTTACAAAAATGGTTCAGTTCAATTATGTTCCTCTATGGCATGAATCACTCTCTTATGAAATCATACCAAATGTGGTTGAGGTCAGGACTACACTTAAATCATGATGGACCACCATACTTAAATTTCAAAGTCTTCTTTTCACTCTATAGTTTGACCTGTCCACTGTGGAACATCCACATGCTCTTGTGGACTTGACAAATGCAGCAATGTTTCTTCTTCCACTGTTCTTGTTTAGCGTTTCATGCATCATAATCACCTTGACAGAAACGTTAGCATGTTCCAGATATTTCTGTAAGTCTTTAGCTGACACTCTAGGATTCTTCTTGCAAGACGCCCACTCCTAGGAAGAGAAGCCGAGCTTGTCTTGCCATCGACTGATAAACATCAAGGCTTTCAGAGATGCTTTTCGAACCCTTTCTAGCTTTATGCAAGTCAACAATCCTTAATCTTTGGCGTTCGGAGACCTCTTTTGTTGGAGATGCAGTTCACATGAGGCAGTGCTTCTTTTGAATAGAAAACTCCAAAATTGAGCAATTCTTTTTTTATAGTGCAGAGCAGCTTTGACTAACGTCTTCAATCTCACCTCATTGATTGAACACAGCTGATGCTAACTTTTGGAGAAATCGTTAGCCTAGGGATTCACATACTTTTTCCACTTTGCACTGTGAGTGTTTACATGGTGTGTCATTGTTTGTGCCTTTTCTCTGTTGATAAGGACCAGAAATCTGGGTAGGTCTGACAGTTTTATGTGATTGAAGCTTATGTGAACTCTTAAACAGTTGATCTATATCCAGTGTTTTTCTCCACCTCTCAATCTCCGCAGGTGTCCAGTTTACCTTTCACACTTTTCACTTGGAGAGTCCACACGACCACCTTTTAGTCACAGAAAATGGTAGTTTCTCTCAGCCCCTGTGGAGATTGACCGGGTCTACACTGCCGCCCCCTCTCAGCGCTGGACTTTTTGGCAACTACACCGCTCAGATCCGTTTCCTCTCGGACTTCTCTGTGTCCTATGAGGGCTTTAACATCACTTTCTCAGGTAAAGACCTTTGCACAGCAGCTTAAACTACATGACATTTATAACAGAAGACGCTACAAAATATCAATCCTCCTTCTGTTCCCCTCAGAATACGATCTGGAGCCTTGTGAAGATCCCGGCGTCCCCCCCTTCAGCACTCGTAAGGGGCTGCAGTTCGGGGTTGGGGATGCACTAATCTTTTCCTGTTTTCCGGGGTACCGTCTCGAGGGGCCTGCGAGGGTGGTGTGTCTAGGGGGGCGTCGGCGGGTTTGGAGTTCCCCTCTGCCAAGGTGTGTTGGTAGGTGGTCACATGCTTTTCATTTTGCTTTGTTCGCAAATTATACAACATATTTCCCCTCGTGCTCAGACATGCACACACACATGCTGAAACTTCAGCAGATATCAGTAAAAGCAGATATAAGTAAAAGCCTAAAGACTAAAGCAGCACCATTTTTAGGAGTTCTGCTCAAAACCAGACAGGAAGAAAAAGGTTATGACTCACTATCTGAAAATAAAACCACAGCACCAGCCCTAAATTTAGTCTAATGCTTAATCAGCATTAATGTAATGGTAGATATCAGCATATAAGTATCTTGGAGACCAGACTTCTTCAATTTAATTCATGCTGGAATGGCTTAGATGCTAAATTTAGAGTGTAATTTGTTAACTTTATGATTTTGACGTTTCAGTTGAAGCAAGTAATTAGGTGTTATGTATTTCTGCAGCAATATCTGGCTTATCCTTGCTTCATATTTGTTTACTGCTCTTGTGAAACTAGGTCAGCTCATATGTAAACATATGTTTATGACTATTTGTCAACACACTTGTATTTAAGCTTATTTAAATAAATAACATATGGTTTAATTCACTTAAGATCTGAAATATCGGTCTATGACAGTTATTTCTTCCAAAAACATCATCCAGAAAACACCCAATATTTTACTTAATGTTATTTAAGAAAAATTGTTGTTACAAGGGATGCATGACATATCAGTTACTGGCTGATATTGGAGATTTTTGTATTTATTTATCAGGGTATTCAATAATGCTTGCTCATTAACCCTTTTTACATTTAGATTGCCTTTGCTCTAACTTAAAATTAATCTTACACTAAATTAATAAATCTGTTAATTGTAATATTTAGAAAATCTCAAAATCTGTATATGTGATGCCTAAATTCGATTATTCACGTAGCATTTAAAACAATTGATGTATCAGTTATAATCCGTAAAATCACAATAATTATCAACTTACAGGTATAAGTAGGTATAGATTCAAATTTAATTTGTGTGGTTCAATATCTGGCCAAAATTTTGGCAGAGAAATTGACTTGCACTCATTCACAAACACTCACCACCCCCTTGACTGCCAGCATGAGTGTGTAAGTGTGTTTGTGTTTATACTGAGATCATGGGTTGTATGTCAGAGGTCATTTGACTTCTTACCTCCCTTGCTGCAGCTGAATGCGGATCGTCTGTAACCGGGAAACAAGGAGTTTTACTCTCTCCCAACTACCCTGGTTACTACGGTAACAACCATGAGTGCATCTACTCCATCCAAACCCAAACCGGTAAAGGGATCCAGCTCAGAGCGCGGGATTTCCGCCTGGAGGAGGATGACTTGCTTAAGGTCTTTGTGACTTATTGTGTATTCTTGTTTATGTGTAATGTTGGTTTGTAAATTATATGATGACTGTATGTGACTGTTTTGTGTGGGTTTCAGGTGTATGATGGTAGCAGCAGCAGTGCCAGACTGCTGGGCGACTTCACAGGCACAGACATGATGGATGTCACTCTAAACAGCACGTCCAGCACCATGTGGCTGGAGTTCATTAGCAACAGTGATAATACCAGCAAAGGTTTCGAGCTGCACTTCACCAGTGAGTAGCACACTAACACCTTGCAGCCATTACAGAGCAGCACATGTGTGTGTGTGTTTGTGTGTGTATATACGTAAATAGTTGGATAGATAGATGGATGGATACCTACCTACCAAGCACAGGAGAGGTTTTGAAGGACACACTCTTTTTTCCCTGTCTTATTCCAGGTTTTGAGTTGGTGAAGTGTGAGGACCCAGGTGTGCCTCAGTTTGGTTTTAAACGGGAGGACAAAGGTCACTTCGCAGGCAGCACCGTGTCATATAGCTGTGATCCTGGCTACACTTTAAAGGGCCCGGAGGTTTTGACATGCCTCAGAGGGGAGAGGAGAGCATGGGACAGCCCACTCCCATTGTGTGTTGGTAAGACGCTACTGAATACTCAGCCTCATTCATTTCTCACTCAGTCCTCTTCATTAAGCACTTTTTTATTTATTTTTTATTTAAAGATAAATATAGCAAGGCTAGAATGTGACAATGAGTTATATTTTTACATTAATGAAAACAATGTACAGTTTTTATTTAATTAATTTTTTTTTTAAATTTCTTTTATTTTTGTTTTTTGTTTTGTTTTGTTGGTGTAAGCATTATGGAGCACTATAAACACATGCAATGTCTGTTTCATTCATACTGGAAGCTGGCGGGTGCCCTTATGCAGGAAGTCCAAATCTGCCTCACAGAAGTAATATAACTTATGGCATTCCAGGAAATCCTAATTACTGTATTTTATCACAAACTTTAAATCTGCCACATGGTCTTGTATGACATACTCTGAGAATGTACTTCATGAATATAATCCCCCAAGTCAGAGAGAGTTCTATTAATTGGAGTGATTATGAATTTTTCTTCATGTGTGTATATCTTCTACCACCCACCCTTATACTCAGCCTGGGTTCTCCTCAAAGTGAGTTTATCACAGACCCACTATTCAAAGTGTTCTGCAATGCCGTTGAATTTTGAATTATGGTGCTTCCCCACCTGAGCCTATGGAGACCTTTAGGCAAAACTGAAATGCTCATATAGAGAGGAGAAATGGAACTGTAAAGGCATGAGCAAATATTTTTCATCCGCCGCAACAGGAAACTAACTAGTACTGTAGAAAACAGAGGGTGGACAGTGAGAAATGAGAAGTTGGTGAGAATAAGAGAAAGGAGGGAGGGGAAGAGGGAGCAAGAGAGAATGAGAGAGCAAGAAATGTAGTTTTATGACTTACGAAGCAGGTCATCTCCGGAGTTGAAGAAGATGGGTTTGTTTTATTGTGATTTATGGCTCTGCTGTCCACTATGGGAACATTCGTCAGAACAAAATTCATATGAGATGATAAAAAAGCACAAAAAAGAGTGAGAAAGACAGATAAAAAAACAACTTGCAATATATAAATCTCAACGATAGATAGATAGATAGATAGATAGATAGATAGATAGAAAGAAGACAAGTTCATTCATTGCAGTGAGATTCTTACAACACTTATTTTTCACTTTTCTCATACTTTCTTTCTCTTTTGCATTCAACAATTATTTTTTTCTTCTGTGCACTATCAAAAGAAAACATCAAAAGTTTGTCTCCATGTCTGTGATTACACCTTTCAGTATGTGTGACAATGGCTTGAAAGGCTGAAGTGTGCATTTGAACACATTGCACTTGCATGCTGTGACATGCATATCTCACATGACTACAAACGCCGGCCACCGTGTAATTTGTGTCATTGCTTGTCCGAGACTCAAGGAGAGATGTGTGGAGGGAAAGTGTCTGGAACAAATGTGTGAAGTGCCCCTCCACTGGCTCGATTGAAGTACTTCATAGCTATACTTCTGTACTGTTTTTGGGATCAGTACTTGTGTTCTTAATATTTCCTTTGGAAGGGAAAAAAACATACTTTTTTATTTCTTACTGTATAATTCTTCAAAGTTTCAAAGCTTCAAAGTGTCCAGTCGGTCCTTTCATAAGAGAAAAAAAAAGAGCTACCAACCCAATCAAAAATCTAACTTTTATTTAAAAGACCCCGTGAAATCCATTTTAATGTAAAATGTAATTGACCTCAACTATAGTCATTTGTCATTGTGAAGAGATGTTTCATCAGCCACTTTAAAACCTTGAGTCATTGGCCTAAAGCAGTATGTTTTAATTTTAGTCATCGCTGAACAGAGATGGGCATGACCGAAATGCCAATGTCTACAATGAACTATATACAAAACAAAAAACAAAATAAAATAAAATAATGCATACGATATCAGACAGTGAATAAATAAAATATATATAAAAAAAAAAATCAGGAAACAGGTTGTGGGATATTCAGATTTCAAATTAACATATTTTGTGTGGTTGATCCAAATTGTTAAAACAGATTACTCATTTGTTTTCATGGACAGTTTAACATTTTGTTAGCAAAACAATGTATATTGTAGATATATAGGCTTAGTCTATCAGGCATCTCCTCAAAATAAAATAAAAATCAAATCAAACCAAATGAAGGCAGATTGAATGATTAATAAGAGGTATTTATACTGTATTCTTTATACAAACTCATTCAGTTCCAGTCCATGTCTAGAGGGGGTTTATATGTGTATATACAGCATGAGTTTATGCTGTGTAAGGGCGCATGAATTTGACCTCTGGGATGATGATGACGATGGCAGGGGTTGGATATAAAACTCTCATGACTTCCTGATCCGTGAAACTGGAACTGTCACACGCTCTGGCCCCAACCTCCTGACAAACAAGTGATTTGTACCCCCGCTGCCCGCCACCACCAGCACCACCATTGCCCAAGTGTAAGATGGATAGTCATGTCTGGGGCAGGACATATTACCAACACTATCAGTGATATTAGCCAAAGGAAATATGCCCTCCCCAGGGAAGGCTTAATCCTGGAGGTGATATACGGCCATATTATTCTGCTCATCACTCATAAAGCTTGCTCAGTGCTGAATGTATTCTTTTAAAGTGGAAAGTTATACGCACCCCTGCCACCTGATGATGCATCACTGCACACCACACCGTGTACCATCCTTGCTTCAAGGATTTAGATACCAATGCAGAATCCCTTATGGAAGTGGACCTGTCACAGGCTTTTTTTTTTCTTCTTTTTTTTTTTGTAGGTTTTTAACACCCAATGTTTTCGTTATTGGCATTCATTCATACTGTATATGTAGTCCTCATTAAAAATCTTATTTCAAAATCTAATTCAAACCAAATAGGCCTTAATTAATGTAAAAATATATATATATATATATATATATATTGTATTATATTATATTATATTATATTTAATATGTATTAAGTATGCATTTAAATTGTACAATAGACTAACTTTAACTAGTGGTCTCTGACTTTTGGACCCAACTGTGTTTGTTTGTTTTTCCTTTTTTTTTTTTTTTTTAAGATGTACTGTTTGTGCTGCAGAGTTGTGAGCTGTCATTGAAGGATTGCGCCTTTGTTTATCTCTTTCTTCACCCAGCCGAGTGTGGAGGAACGATTAAAGATGAG
>JAFVLL020006809.1:0-14092 GCA_021397915.2 Tor tambroides
AAGGTTCTTAGGGAAGTGATGATTTGATAAGTAAGAAAAAAAAGAGGAATAGGGGGGAGAGGAGGGATAAGTGTCTCTAGACAGCTCTTCTGTAGATGCTAGATCTTAAGATGTCTCTCCACTGGTAGAGCCACATGTCTCAAGTGTCTCTCTGGAGACACACAAACACACTTACACCTGGTGAAGAGACAACAGAGCACACGCATCACACATGGTAACTTTTTATAAAATTATACTCATAAATGTCAAATAATGTGCTGCTTCTCTAACTTTTAGATTAGGTGACTAATAGCTGTGGATTGAAATAGAGGTGTGATTTTTATACAGCGCCAAGAAGTTCCTACAGAGCGAATGAGAGTATCTCACCTCTTTTTCTGTGCATTTTTGCATATGTTATATATTTTTTTAATTAATTATGTCTCTTATTTTCAGAATTGTATGGTCTGTGGCTGGGCTGTCATCTCACATTAACGGATCAGTGGGCGTTTTTGGGCCAGCAGCTTGCTTGGCTTGAGGATAAAGGGGTGGTACTTTCGGGGGGATTTCCGATTAATCCGAGAGGCAGGTGGAGGGTTCAGCGGGAAGAAAAAAAAGTTTGATTGCGGTGCAAAGGCGGCCTTGAATTCCTCCGATGGAGTGCGCCCGTGCGAGAAGAATAACCAGACAGTTGTCCACTTCATTTACGACTGGCTTTGGAGATATGTCCAGAGACGTTCACCTCCGAATCTCTCTCCTCTTTTCTGCTTGGCTGGTCAGTAATTTACTGGGCATTGGTGAGCAAGGCATGCTGCCCTGCACACAGGAAAACTGTCAGTTTTATTTTTCACCTTCTCTTTTTTTGTTCTTTTTTTCTGTGTTTTTCTCTCTGAAGATAACACGTCTTCCTCAGCCTTTCAAGTAAAACTCAATATGTACCAACAGACACGTATAAATATTATATGATGAAAAGCAGCTCTCTTGTTTTAGAAATATACTTTTGTCTTGAACGCTTCTTTCAAAAATCTACTTATTTGAGGCTTTGAGAACCAAAAGGTTTTTTGTAGGGTTGCTGAGCAACAAATTCCATGAAGTGTACTTTTTTTTATCAGTACAAACTGTAGTTTGTGTGAATGTATTTCCCGTTTTATATATTCTTAAAGTCATTAGATGCTTTAGTGCCACAGAGCAATGCTTGTCAGAAGTTTCTGTTTGTACAGAGTCAAACTGAGAAGAGACTGAAAGTCAAACTGTGATTTTTCTTTAAAGAACTACTAGTATCTATCGTTTGTCTAAATCTGTATAGGAATGTTCTCTATAATGTTTTTTTTTTTTTAACTTAAAATAATTTGGAAATCGTTTTTGGTAATTTAAATAAAGCTGAAATAAAATGTAAATATTAAATTAAAAAAACTTCAAGCTTGAATTTTCTAATGAAAATTAGAAATGTTGTCTTATCAATTAAGTGGTCTAAATAAGTTTAAGTACTGAAATTACTAAAGATGGAATATAAAAACGTATATATAAATATTTGTTTGTAGTATGTATATATATATATATATATATATATATATATATATGTGAGACCCTGGATCACAAAACCAGTCTTAAGTGTAAATTTTTCAAAATTGGGATTTATACATCATCTGAAAGCTGAATAAATAAGCTCTCCATTGATGTGTGGTTTGTTAGGATTGGACAATATTCAGCCGAGATACAACTATTTAAAAATCTGGAATCTGAGGGTGCAAAAAAATCAAAATATTGAGAAAATTGCCTTTAAAGTTGTCCAACTGAAGTTCTTAGCAATGCATATCACTAATCAAAAATGAAGTTTTGATATATTTACGGTAAGAAATTTACAAAATATCTTCATGGAACATGATCTCTATTTAATATCCTAATGATTTTTGGCATAAAAGAAAAATCGATAATTTTGACCCTTACAATGTATTTTTGGCTATTGCTACAAATATACCCCAGCGACTTAAGACTGGTTTTGTGGTCCAGGGTAACATATATATATATATATATATATATATATATATAGTTTTGCATAGCCAGGCATTTGATTATCGCTATAAAATCTGGTCCACTTTGGATCTTATTTTGATTATTTTTGAGTAATTTGTTTTAACTAATTGATACCAAAATATACTGTAAATTTGTTTCCACTCTCTTGGCAAATGTTCCTGAAAAGTGCTTATTTTTAAAATGATCCACTTAGTACCTTGTGTTAACAGTTTTTTTTCTTTCCGTTGGTCTGATGCAGCATCCAGCATATCACCATTTTTTTGTGTGTAATATGTTCAGTGGGCGGTCTGTGGGTGTGCCGTCTGAGGCTGAGACTAGGTAGTCCCTGCATCGTTCAACCTTATTAGTTTATTTATGGATGATTCTGATTAAGAGCTCTCTCAAAATATATTTCTGTTTCTGCTGTGTTTGCGTCTTTTACCGTATGTGTGTCTTTACTTGGGGGAGTGATCCCCTAAATGAAGAAGTATTCATGTACACTTCCAGAGTGGATTGTTGTGTCATGCCCCTCTTTAAAAAGTGGAAAAAATGGCGCTCTTCCATCTCGCTTGCCCCACAGGTCTCTAAATGAGTTGTGTTATTGGAAAAGGGAAGTGCTGCTCTCACGTCAAGGGACTTGCAGGGCGAGATCTGAGCCGGTCTTTGAGGCTTTCTCAGGCGACAGCAACCACCACACAAATGTGAATGAATAATGCCTTTAGAGAGGCAAGAGCCATTGCTCTAGTATGAAACACCTCCCAAAGCCCTGGTGACTTTTTTCTACACATTTCAGCAAGCAATTATTTTTATCTGGCTGCTGCTATAAAGGATCTTCCCCTACTCTCATTTTCACTCTTTCATCATTTATTCCATCATCACCTCACCTCACTTCTTTTTTCTTTTAAAGTCATTCTATTTATACTTAGGTGAATCAGTATTTTATATAAAAAAGAGAGATTCAGATGTACTTCTGCTCCTTTAATTGTATTTCTCAGAACCTTCAAAAATAACCTCTAAAGGAACAGTTCACCCAAAAATGAAAATTTGCTGAATTTGGCAATAATCTGAATTCTTGCCACCCAAGATATAGATGAGTTTGTTTTTTCATCAGTATGGAGAAATTAAGCATTCCATCACTTGTTCGCCAATGGATCCTCTGCAGTGAATGGGTGCCATCAGAGTGAGAGTCCAAACAGCTGTTAGAACATCACAATAATCCACATGACTCTAGTCCATCAATTAACATATGAAGAGTTCAGATGCAAAAGCCTTGGATGGCCTGAGGGTGAGCAAATTTTCATTTTTGGGTGAATTACTCCTTTAAGTGGATTGTTTATGGTCATGGAGAAAACAAATGTTTTTGCTTTGTTTTTGTGCTCACTAATTCATACATATTCATGAAGATTAATGAGCCTTTTAAAATACAGGTAGTAATCTAATCAATAAGTGTTCAATCATGATGCTTTCGGCATTCTAAATACCCCACAGTACTTAAAGGAAAAGTGAGGTTATTTTAAAAAACTACTCAGTCTTGTCTTACGGATGGATGGATTGCAAATCAGTTGACTGGGTGAATATTACATCAGTAATTAATATTCATGAGTCAAGCTGTTAAGATTTATAATTAGTTGCTTCCCAATTTTCATAATATTCCTATATGCTCCTTTGTTTCTGGAATTAGTGTTCAGTGTTGACATTAAGATTGAATTTATCTGATGATAGATTCTAGATGATGAGTACATTTTAAGATGTTGGCAAATGTATCTGCATTGGTTGTATAGGGTTGTACCCTCTTGTTGGGAACTTGCAACACCAGCATACTTTAGCCACACTGTAAGTTGTAAAATAAGAGCAAACATGACAGTAGAATACATTAACACAGAAGTTACAATGAATTGTGTATGGTGGAAAAAATCCAAAACTTGTTTCCAAATGGCACTGGCTTATGTTCGCACATGTCCAGACTGTTCCCTCAGGTCTGGTTCTTCATGCTTCCGTATGCCGCTTTGATAATGGATGTAGTTCCTACAGTCTCTAATGTACAAAGTAAAGAGGCCTACAGTTTGCAGCACTTGCAGCTGGACTATATTTGCAGCAAAACAAGATGCATGGTTTCTTCATAACCCAGCAAATACTCTGTGCACAGTAATATTGTGTAACAGCTGCAATAAATTTCAAGTTCCTCAGAGTGTTTTGCTGTTTCAGTATACCTTTGCTTTCACTTTTTATCATCCCATTAGCCTCTCTCCTCTTCACTCGGCAATGAGCAGCAGAAACAGACAGGAAATGAGTCTAGCACTCAGGCTAGCTCAGCTGCTCTCCGATGGCTCTTTGAAATATTTAAAGTCCATGCAGACACAGAGCAGATGTGAACAGGAATTGTGGATTAGAGATTGTCTCACAGGAGTTCCCTGGCAAGATGTCCCAAGTCCACTTACTTCGCTCGGTGTACATACTCATGCAGAGTGAGAAAAAAACTGGCATACAAGATCAATTCATTTAGCTTTCAGTATAACTTTTATTCTCTGTAGGAGGCATGAAGCCTGGCTTCATTATTTTACTGTATCTATTCTCCCAAGAGCAGAAGTTTGAGATTCAGCATAAGCAATACAGTTGCATTCCCAGTGGATGGAAGGATGCATGGATGAATTCATGGATAGATGGCTAGCTGGTTAAGCCTACATCTCCTCTTGTTTTGCTACAAGTAGGAAGTGCTGCAAAGTGTAGGTCTTCTTTATTTTGTACATGAGAGACTGTAGAAACTACTTCCATTAAACAGAAACATGAAGAACCAGCTCTCATATGTACCAATACATTCATTTCCATTTGGAAGCACAATTTGGATTTTCTCACCATACAAATTTCATTTTAATGTGTACTACTGTCATGTTTGCAATTATTTTAGTCATCTATCCTTCTCTTTCTCTTAACATATTTCTCAAAGGTTATTCAGCCTCCATTTGAATGTGGACATCTTACGTGAGGGTTTCTGTTTCCAGCTGGACAGTCTTCATAGGAAGTCTGTCCACTATATTCTTACCAGCTGGTTCTTTGTATTTGAGGGTCAACTACAAGTGCCCTTCCCATATGGCTTTTTTATTTATGAAAGCTTAGCATTCTGGACAGATCTTAACAGAATAATCTTTTTAAAAATTCATTGTTAGATTCAATCAGAGTTTTTGATTAAAGTTGTATTTTTGGAGACAACCAATAAGTTTTTTGGTTTTGTGCATCTTTGAGTTTTAGAACTCTGACTTGCTATTTTAACTTAAAGGGTTACTCCACCCCAAAATGAAAATTTTGTCATTAATCACTTACCCCCATGTCGTTCCAAACCCGTAAAAACTTTGTTTGTCTTCGGAACACAATTTAAGATATTTTGGATGAAAACCGGGAGGCTTGTGACTGTCCCATTGACTGCCAAGTAAATAACACTGTCAAGGCCCAGAAAAGTATGAAAGACATCGTCAAAATAGTCCATCTGCCATCAGTGGTTCAATCTGAATTTTATGAAGCGATGAGAATACTTTTTGTACGCAAAGAAAAAAAATAACGATTTTATTCAACAATTCGTCTCCTCCATGTCACCATAGTGCCATTTTTGAGAGTATCCACTGGACGCAAACTGCATACGCTGTTCAGTGTCAGCCGCGCTTTTTGCGTACAAAAAGTATTCTCGTTGCTTCATAAAATTCAGATTGAACCACTGATGGCGGATGGACTATTTTGATGATGTCTTTCATACTTTTCTGGGCCTTGACAGTGTTATTTACTTGCCAGTCAATGGAACAGTCACAAGCCTCCCTGTTTTCATCCAAAATATCTTAAATTGTGTTCCGAAGACGAACAAAGCTTTTACTGGTTTGGAACGACATGGGTATAAAGTGATAAATGACAAAATTTTCATTTTGGGGTGGAGTAACCCTTTAAAGGAAGGACATTCATTTCTACAGCCACCATATTGAGCATTAAAGTTTCCCATTCAATTTTCTCACTATGCAGTCTTTTATTTGTACAAGATTTTTTTTTTTCTGACTATAATAGCTCAAATCTGCTAAATGTTGCTGCGTGTCATTGGTGTGAGGAAATGTCACCTTCAGACCCATTTCTTGAAGATTTCTATTGGGAGAATCTCTCAAAATCGTCCAGCCCCAGTGGACTGGCGTCTCAGAGGAGATGAGTAAATCTCCAGAGGACGCATATTGAACCCTCTCCATATGTATAGCTTCCTTTACTTATTCACTACCACATTAATAGAATGTTAAAAGACCAAGTTCAGCAGTTTTCTGCACTGAGTGTCCAAATTCGATAGATACACCTCAGAGGGACATTCAGGTCTCCTGGATGTTGATTAATCCACTTTCTCTGGTATTTGTACAGCTGAGATATAAATATACTAGTGCTGTCAAACGATTAATCGTGATTAATCGCATCCAAAATAAAAGTTTTTGTTTACATAATATATGTATGTGTACTGAGTATATTTATTATGTATATATAAATACAAACACATGCATGTATGTATTTTGAAAATATTTACATGTATACACATTTATATAATTATATTCTTATATTTTATATTATATATAAGTATATTTAATATATAAATTATTAACATATATTATGTAAACAAAAACTTTTATTTTGAATGCGATTAATCACGGTTAATCGTTTGACAGCACTAAAATATACCCTTGATGCTTTTGTAAGAATGTTGTAGAAATTCTTTGGAAATATTTTTTAGGCCAAATTAATGAGTTTTATTAGTTATTAATTGTAAGAGACTGATGAATATGACATGCAATCCATAATATATGGGTAGAGCCATTCAGGCAAAATATGAAAGAGGAAACCGTTTGAAAAATTCTTCATTAATTAATATTTTACTGTACCCAGCATACAGTAGCTATGATCAGAAACATTGTGCCCCATTCTGCCTACTCCGAGGATATAATTCATAGAAAACATGAGACTGTCATATTCTTTGCAGAGAAAAATAGGAAGGGAGGACTATATCCTTATCAATTCTGTTTTACGAAGACATGATGAGCTAATGAACATGGCGTAATAGTGTCTAGAAGCTAATTTTGTCTAGAGAAGCCATTGGTGTGAACAGCTATAATTTTCACTGTTGTGAAGACCCCCATTTTCTCATTCTCTCTCTTCCTTCACATTTAATAAGTCATTTTCATTCAAATGAAATCACTGTCTGCTCATACACTCCAATTTTCACTTGGGAAAATTTCTAGGGATGCTAGCAGAAACTACTGCCTCGCTGGTATAATGAAACAACAGGCATTGCAGTGGGCTGAAATGAGGAGGAATATTTCTACAGGCATACTGGGATGTGGCGGCTGCCTCTTGCTGTGACCATGTCGGGAGAGTTTAACCTTACCGGGAGGCTTTAACATGAACATGGATCTTTATAATCTTTCGAACCATGTCAGTGGCAAAATGTCACAGAGATGCTCATCATGACACAAAGCACTGTGCATAGCAGTCTGAAAAATTCTGGGAAGATAAGAATCATTCACAGACATAGCAAGAATGTAACACTTCAGTGTTTTTTGTGCTGAATAAGATTTTTAATCTTTGAAACTGATGTTTACATTCCGAAAGGTGCAGAGAAGATTTCATATAAATCTGGGATCCCACAGGAATGAACTTGAGAACAAATAAACGCTTTCATGTTGGATTCTCAAGCTGATGTTGCAGTGTTGTTCAGTGGAAATAGCACTTGGGTATAATGTTTTTTGATAGTTTACACAGATTCTACTTTAACTGACTGCAGTCTTTGTGGGGCTGTTGTGGCCTAATGGATAGAGACTCGGACTTGTAACCTGAAGGTCGCGGGTTCGAGTCTCAGGTCCGGCAGGATTTGTTGGTGGGGGGAGTGAATATCCAGCGGTCTCTCCACCCTCAATACCATGACTGAGGTGAGACCCTTGAGCAAGGCACCAAAATCCCCGGGTGCCACAGCATTGGCTGCCCACTGCTCCGGGTGTGTGTTCACGGTGTGCGTGTTGTTCACTACTCACTGCTGTGTGTGTGCACTTGGATGGGTTAAATGCAGAGCACAAATTCCGAGTATGGGTCAACATACTTGGCCACACGTCACGTCCTTTCCTTCAGTAATGTAAACCTTCACCTTTATAATGTGTACAGTCCAAAAGTTTTTTTTATAATTTTTTTAAAGACACTTATGTATACCAAGGCTGTATTTAATCAAAAATACAATAAAAACAGTAATATTCTAAAATAGTATTACAATTTAACTTTTCTATTTTAATATATTTAAAAATGTAAATTATTACCTGAATTTTCAGCATTCATTACTCCGGTCTTCAGTGTCACATGACCCTTCAGGAATATCTAATATTTTTATTTTATTTTATTATTATTTTTTCATGTGTTATTTATTTTTCTAGAAACAAAGATACATTTTTAAAGGCTTCTTTGATGAACAGAAAGTAAAAAAATAATAATAATAAAAATAAAGTTTTATTTGAAATAGATTTTTTTTTGTAATATTCTAAATGTATCTACTATTGTCATTTAATGCATCCTGTAATTTAATACACCCTTGCTGAATAAAATCATTAATTTTGAATGAAAATTAGTAAAACAAAGTATGTTAAAATTAAAATGTACAGTTCATAAAAATAATTTCGATTTTCAAACATAAACCTCATCAATGATGAAACATTTACCAGAAACTGACAGGTTACTGGGTCCCGTCGGCCGCTGTTTATTTAATTGTTCTCTAGTTTTAGCAACTACAGTATTTAATCTTTTATTTGTAGTTTACAAATAAATGCATTTCCTAGTGGTTCGCCACAAATTGAAAATTCTAATAGAAGGTCATAATGAGAGTAACTCTGCATGTCTTAAATATAATAATGTTTATTTTAAATCGGCAATTATTCATATTAAGCAACTTGTTATTCATATAATTGTCTTAGTGGAACCAGTAGTTAGATTATTGTTGGTATTGTTGTAAACACAGCTAATGAGGTGTAGTGAGACAAATGCTGTATTTTCAAGTGTTTGTTTGCAGCTGTGTGCATGACCAGATTTCTTAATTGTATCGTTGTGTCATGACTCAGTCACTGTCAGGTATATTTAAAGCCCCTGCAGCAGTGTAATGGTTTCCGTGGTGTGCGCTAGACAGCTGACGATCATTTCCATCCATCAGCGCAGATAACAACCTTCGTAGTGTGACAAGTCTGGCCACACGTGCTGCACACAAACCCCCTCTTTGAGCTCTTCTTGCTTTGTGATGTTTTAGTATAATGAATAATTAATAAGGAGGCTGAGTTGGCCAAACATGCCATCTGATGTTATACTTAGAATATTTAATTTTATATTCATATTTTCTTTTCTTTTGGAAGGTCATATGAAGAAGTCTGATATGTTAAGGATATTGGATAAGGCATGAATGTGACATACAGTATGTGAAAAAGGTTTCTTGAATAATAAATTGTTTTAAATAATAGAAACACACCCCTTGGCTGTAGATATGGCAGAGCTAAAGTGAAACCCAGGTTTGTCATTTGAGTCTACCCTCTTTCGCACTCTTAACACTGATTCTTCTGTTTTCTGGGACTCCAGATGATATAAAAACCAAAATGAAACAAAAAGATTGGAAAGACAGCGGTCCTGTTTCAGCAAGATTCAGTGAAACTCCCACCCCAGATGAGACACTGTTGACATTGCTGTTAATTAAATTTCCACTTCAGATATAATAAAATGAAATGATAAATAAATGAATGAATGACTTTTAAATAAGTGACTTTTTTCCTTTTGATTCTGAGTACATATCTCAATTCACATTTTTTCCTTGCAATTCAGAGGGAAAAAAATGTGGTCATATAAACTCATAACTGCGAGATAAAAACTCACAGTTCTGAATTTTTTTCTTAGAATTGCAAGAAAAAATTAGAATTGTGAGTTATTCTGACTGAAAATATTGACTGACTTTCTCACAATTCTGAAATAACACCTCGCTATACTGATTTTATTTGTTTTTTTCTCCCTTCTGGATACTCTGTATTTATATCTTGCAATCTGAGACTTATCTCACAATTATTTTCTTTATTCTTGGAATTGCAAATTTATATCTTGCAATTATGCATTTATACAGGTGCATCTCAATAAATTAGAATGTCGTGGAAAAGTTCATTTATTTCAGTAATTCAACTCAAATTGTGAAACTCATGTATTAAATAAATTCAGTGCACACAGACTGAAGTAGTTTAAGTCTTTGGTTCTTTTAATTGTGATGATTTAGGCTCACATTTAACAAAAACCCACCAATTCATTATCTCAACAAATTAGAATACTTCATAAGACCAATAAAAAAAACATTTTTAGTGAATTGTTGGCCTTCTGGAAAGTATGTTAATTTACTGTATATGTACTCAATACTTGGTAGGGGCTCCTTTTGCTTTAATTACTGCCTCAATTCGGCGTGGCATGGAGGTGATCAGTTTGTGGCACTGCTGAGGTGATATGGAAGCCCAGGTTGCTTTGATAGCGGCCTTCAGGTCATCTGCATTGTTGGGTCTGGTGTCTCTAATCTTCCTCTTGACAATACCCCATAGATTCTCTATGGGGTTCAGGTCAGGTGAGTTTGCTGGCCAATCAAGCACAGTAACACCATGGTCATTGAACCAGCTTTTGGTACCTTTGGCAGTGTGGGCAGGTGCCAAATCCTGCTGGAAAATGAAATCAGCATCTCCATAAAGCTTGTCAGCAGAAGGAAGCATGAAGTGCTCTAAAATTTCCTGGTAGATGGCTGCGTTGACTGTGGACTTCAGAAAACACAGTGGACCAACACCAGCAGATGACATGGCAGCCCAAATCATCACAGACTGTGGAAACTTCACACTGGACTTCAAGCAACATGGATTCTGTGCCTCTCCACTCTTCCTCCAGACTCTGGGACCTTGATTTCCAAATGAAATGCAAAATTTACTTTCATCTGAAAAGAGGACTTTGGACCACTGAGCAACAGTCCAGTTCTTTTCTCCACAGCCCAGGTAAGACGCTTCTGACGTTGTCTCTGGTTCAGAAGTGGCTTGGTAGCCCTTTTCCTGAAGACGTCTGAGCGTGGTGACTCTTGATGCACTGACTCCAGCTTCAGTTCACTCCTTGTGAAGCTCTCACAAGTTTTTGAATCAGCTTTGCTTGACAGTATTCTCAAGCTTGCAGTCATCCCTGTTGTTTGTGCACCTTTTTATTCACACAGAAGAAGACTTTAAATTCACACAGAAGAAATGTGGACAGATGTGGTCAAAGAAAAACAGACAGACTAACACTGGGTGCCTGCTTTGAATATAAAGTGATGCATTTCTCCAGCACAGGCTACCAGCAATGCAGCATTAAAGCGATAGTTCTCCCAAAAATGAAAATTCTGTCATTACTCACCCTCATGTCGTTCCAAACCAGTAAGACCTTGGTTCATCTTCGGAACACAAATGAAGATATTTTTGATGAAATCCGAGAGCTTTCTGATCCTGCATAGACTACCACGCAACTACCATGTTCAAGGCCCAGAAAGGTAGTAAGGACATCATTAAAATAGACCATGTGACATCAGTGGTTCAACCTTAAATTTATGAAGCTACGAGAATACTTTTTGTGTGCAAAGAAAACAAAAATAACGACTTTATTTAACACTTTCTTCTCTTCCGTGTCAGTCTTCAACGCGCACTCATGACATAAGGTTGAATTAAGGTTGAACCACTGATGTCACATGGACTATTTTATCAACGTCTTTACTGCCTTTCTGGGCCTTGAACGTGTCAGTTACTTTGCTGTATATGCAGGGACAGAAAGCTCTCGGATTTCATCAAAAATATCTTAACTTGTGTTCCGATGATGAACGAACGTCTTACAGGTTTGGAACAACATGAGAGTGAATAATTAATGACACAATTTTCATTTTTGGGTGAACTTTCCCTTCAAATATTCCATTACTCACATCTATTACCACTACTGCCCTAGTAAAAATCCAGATACTTTCCCTTTCAGTCCACTATTGTCCTCAGTATCTGAGTGATTTCAGTATATTTGTGCTGTTTGTTTTGCAGCGGATCACCTGAGGATGTGTTGACTGCGGTGAGGGGAGAGAAAGCACTTGTCCGTCTCCTGTGTCTCAAGGTTCACAGGGTCTTTGCGAACACCAGCGGGGTATAAGTGCACTTGACAGGGATGTAAACACCCCTCAGATGAGAGTAAAAAAAGAGCAGGCGGTAGAAAAAGAGGGCAATTGGATGGAAACAGCAGCAGTAACATTGGCAGTTAAGGCTGGTGTCTCTGTGGGGAGAGAGTCTGGGATATCAAAGGTGCTTTAAAAGGAATGAGACTTCTGGATATGCGAAGGGTGCTACTTTTTGAAGTCGTCTTATGTAAGTTTCGTCCTTCTCCTATATGGATGATTGCATAGTTGATACAATGGATGCCTGTGAGCATATGTCTCCTGAAAATGAGGCCTGGAACTGTGTGTGCTCAGAAGTGAGCTCCTGTAGTGCGCTGACACGTCTGTTTTACTGAAAATGAGCCACGCTGGGGGTCTGACGGGGTGTAATGATGTTTGATGTCTGCTGTAATGTTTGTGGTATACTTGCTGTAGCTTAATCTGCTATGAATGTTGTTTAGCTTCAGATTTAAAAGGCATATATATTTTTTTGACAGTTCATGCTGACAAAATTAATGTTAGAATCTAAGGGAATCGAGGGAGGCACTGATCAGTTTTCTTTAAAAATGCAAATTCATTAAATAGTTCATAAATTTGTTAAATCTTAGGAAATTAAATGGATAGTTTACCCTCAAAATTAAAAATTGTCATTATTTACTCACCCTCATGTTGTTACAAAACTATGACTTCCTTTCTTTTGTGGAACATAAGATATTTTGAGACATCTCAGTGTTTTTTTTCCATGAAAAATCAATTTAAATAGTTCTGTAAATACTGTATATTCATAACCTCATTTATTGAAACTAATCAAACAGCTCATTTCAGACTTTCACAATATATAATATTTGCTTACATTTGATTAGCATGGCGTCAGAGTAAAATAAAGTAAAAATAAAATATATAAAAAAATAAACAAATAAATAAATACATAATGTATTTACAATAAATATTATTTTATTTTATCTTATAATTGCAATTTTTTTTTTGTATTTGCAATTTTATGTCTGACGTTTGTTTCTCACAGTTACAGCTTTATTATTCATATTTGTGACATTATATCTCATAATGTGACTTTGTTTTGCAGTTTATTCCCATATTTGTGACTTTGTATCATAACCTAGACTATCTCACAATTGCAAGTTTATATTTCACAATTAGATGGGGGGGGTCTTTCTTTCTTTCTTTTACTTTAACTTGCTCTAATAAGGAAATAGGCTTCTGTTGATTAGAAAACCTTAAAACTTTTATTTATTATATTAATGTGACCGGGGATTTTGATTTACCACCAGGGACACATTTAGCGGGTTCACTTTGTAGTTTATTCATTTGGTATTTTCAAAAGAATGATTTGTTCTGAAAAGTTTTCCAAGAATGTACAAGAACAGTTCCGGCTCACAGCTTTCACAAAATAGACCGGAAAGGGAGGAAAAAGTAAAACAGATTTCTCTTTTTAAAAAGAGAAATAGAAGAAACAAAACAGAGAAGAATGCACAGAGCTGGGGAAGAAATTTAAATCTCACAGCTCTATATTTTTCAGTGTATAATTATCCCTGATGTACTACACGCTTTAGTTTCGCAGTCCGGTTGCATGTCAGCAAAAACAAAACTCTTAACCATCAAAACACGGCACTACAAAAATACAGCCGTCAAACAAAAACGCAAAAAGAAAATACTACAACATCGAAATGTTGTGATACACTACAGAGAAACTACCACACAAAAATGCATGCGGTATTACACGGTGCTATACAGCAAAATACGGCACAATACGGCAGTGGGAATTAGGGATGGCTCGATACCATAATTCTGGCTTCGGTACGATACCAGAATGTAATACCTCGGTATCGATACTAAATCGATACCATAGGTGACAAATAACCAGCCTCAAAAGATAAGTGAATT
>JAFVLL020006811.1:0-105000 GCA_021397915.2 Tor tambroides
TGGCATCTTTGACCAGCACAGCGATGGCCCTCAGTATGAACGAGAAGAACAGGTTCAGATGGATGTAGTTCCTGGTGCAGTGGAGTTTTCTGTTGGAGCGAGACAGAGCTGTAAATAAACCTGGCCTCTTTTCTATTTTAATTGTGCTTATGGTTAGTTTGTGAGAAAAATGCAGAGAGTCTTAAGCACTGTTCCATTCATCACATCTCCAGACAACTTCTTAAATTAATAATTTCATTCCAGCTAGATAAACACTATCGGCTAAAAACCCAGCGCCAAGCATAATGTTTATCCTCAATGTCAAAAAATGTAAAATATAGTCATTCAGAAGCCTGCCAAATTCGACTCCTCAACGATTACAATTAATATAAGGCAGGCTCATCTATCCATACAAAGTGCAGAGTAATATAAAGCAGACACAACTACTGGAACTATTTAAGGCTCCGTTTCAGACCTGAACAGACAGAGGATGGTGCTGCCGGTGATGAGTGCGATGAGAGAGAGGCTGTGTCCGAGTGTGTAAAGGGTCTTCATCACCGTGTAGAAAACAAGCTGGACAGAAAGAGAAACAAAATTTGAGAAACGCATTGTATTTGCAATATTTTATTTTTAGTGGGGTTAAGACACCCCACATAAAATTCAGCTATTCCCCCAAGAGATCTAAACCATTATGGTCTATTGCTTCACTAACAAAAATAAATTAATTAATTAAAAAAACAAATTAAATAGTTATATGATTATATAGGCAAAAATTATGATTATTGTAGGTACTATAAAGCTCTTTGTCTAAATCACTATTGCAAAAATCGCTCAATAACATGTCTAAATTTGACTAGTCCAATCGTGTTGCACATTCCTCAGAACATTTCAATTCTGTCATCACCAGCCCACGCTCATGATGCATAAAAATCATACCTTTTTTTTCTAGCAGAACAAAATGTCAAAGCTGATTTCCATACAACAGAAATGCATTTTATTTGGTTTATTTAAAAACAAAAGTATACCATATATTTGGGTCTCATTTCATTTATGCAGACTATGCAAATTTACATATACTGTACACACAAAATAAGTAGTAAAAAAAAAAATCCCCTTTTGGCCATGTTTTATCTTACCTACCTGTTTGAACTCCTATCAATGCAACAACGTCTTTGTTTATAATCATCACTTTTTTTGAAAATGTCAGTAGCACTGTTGCTATATTAAATGAGTACAACATACACAATACGTCTAAAAAAAATAAAACATTCCATTTACACCACTCAGCAGTACAAGCAATGCATTTAAGCACTATGCCAGATTTTAAATGTGATGAAATAATGTATACATGCTAAATGTGAATTCTCTCACAGATCAAGGATGACAGGGTGACTAATAAGCATGGAAATTGAGAGTTGGCTAGACGGCTGTTTGGTGGTGGAAGAGCGTGATGAAGCTCAGACAGACTCATCCCCCATAAACAGCATTCTTTAAGTCTGACTTACAACCTGGCACACTGGAGCCACAGACCCACTCAACAACATCACCACCAGGAACATTCCTCCAGTGCTTCTTTAAACATAAAGCTCACTAAATTTAGCGTAAGAGGGATATTTTACAACTTTTGGTTTATCTGTCCATTTAGAGTGTTTTTGGCCAGGTGTGTGCATGTCAGTGCGTTTTTGCTTTTTGATTTGCTTTTAGAGCATTATTGCATTATACATTTGTGACTGTATGACACTAAATGACAAAAAGTATAGTGTATATTTTATGTATATATAAATGGCTAACAATTCATAACTTTATTTTTAGTGTAAAATTAGGTGTTGTGTCACAGTGTACACTACTGATCACAAGTTTGAGGTCAGAAGACACTAAAATATTAAAGAGGAGTTAATTATAAAAACTGAGTTAATTGTATTTTTTTGTCCAGCAAGGACACATTAAATTAACCAAATGAGATTGTAAAGATATTTATAATGTTACAAATGATTTTTGATATCATTCTGTAATTGAAATTACATTACTGGAATAAACGCCACATGAAAACCACATTTGTTTTAAGTGCTCTGATCACATAATAATAATAATAATAATAAATTACTTTATTTTTCTAGATTTTCTTCAAATATCATTTCACACTGTTGTCTTTTCTGTAAACAGGTAAACTGATTTTTGAAAAAACTTCATAAGGGGTAAAATATTTTATGATCACATAATGTCACAATTGGGAAACTCACTTTTATATAAATGATTTTGCCTCTATAAATATTGAAATAGTTTATACATAAATTTATCGACATTTTCGGGAACAAGGATTAAAAATATCAAATCTATCAATAGAAGACATTTGAAAAGTAGGGAAAAAAAGGATGAAGTCATGGTAACAAGTCAACAATTTGACTGAATGTTCATCTAACAAAAAGAAACAACTTTAAATCTGACAAACAATCCAAAATGTGCCTGAAGTTGAGGGAAAAAACACCCATTTGAATACAGAAGTAAAACTGGTGGTTAACATTTTTTGTCTAGTCCCACTACTCAGTGTATTTCATACTAAGCCTGTAATACATCATCTATAAACAGCTAGTGATGTGCAGGTTATCAGAGCTCCAGCAGTTAAAAGGAGGAGACAGAAACCAGCCTCTGTGCTGGCTTTGGATGAGATGAGGGATTGTTTCCTTCTTCAGACAGTCTCTTATTTATTGTTTGATGTGCTATGTGTTTCAGGGAATGCCCATGGAAAACTTCTGGAGAATTTCAGATTAAAAGTGACACTGATATGGCACTTGGACTTCAACATGCTACCCAAGGCCCCGGAAAAGGTGAGCATTATTTAGATGATGTCTAAGTAGTCTGTTTAGACTTTAAGGTGATGTGTCTCATCTTTAATTTTAAAATAAGAGGTTGATAATCTTGAAAAGTGCACAATGCTAGTTGTTGCAATGCTGGCTCAACCAATGGCACGAGTTTCAGACCAACAGCGGATAATATCTGAAAAACCTGTTTGAAAACAGTTATTACATCCATTTGGACACAGAAATTACACCTTTTGACAAATCAAAGCCAGAACCAATTAAAAGCCTCTCTCTCTTCTGAAGAGTACATCATTTAAGTTAAATATAACCTTCATTCTAATGTATTAAATTAAGTGTGAAAGACAACCTGGTCTAATATGTGTACATTCATCAGGTGATATCACTTGCTGTGAACCCTAAAACGAATATCAGATGTCCTTTTAAACAGAATCAATACCCCAAGGTTAGAAGATCAATATCCAATTTAATTCATCAGCGGGCTTGTTTTAATTTCTCTGAAGTGTCCCGGGGCAGGACTTCTTTGAAGCGAAGCAGGACGGGGCTCAAGAAATCAGGTTTCAGACAGGTTTGACTCAAGGTCGATCAGTGTTCTTACTAACGCCTTAGGAGGATGACTTTAGTCATCTCTGTTAATTTCCACAAGAGAACTCTGAGAGGATGGGAATGTGCCCTCTGCTACTGTCTCTCTACCCTTCAGGAAATTGCTTTAATGTTTCATTTCCCCCGACACAGGATCAGAATGAAAAACAGCGAACTGTCCACTCATCGCTCAAATGAGCAGCGTAGAGTCATCTGGGCAGCATCCCAAACCGCACGGCTGCCAACCGTCTTACTGCGGAGCACGTGCTGAACTCTGGGTGATGTCAAAAGTCCATTGGCGATAATTTTGATGGAAAACATTTCAAAGGAGATATACTGTCTCTCTAAACATTAAAGAACAATATGCAAGTAAAACATAAAACAAGATTTTCCTTGTATGGCCCACTCTGATAAACCACAGTGTGTTTGTCAGAAGCAAAGAGTTTACTTTAGGCAATGATATCTGAGCTCATTTACATAGGCTGGTTTTGCTACTGTACCATTTTATATATATATATATATATATATATATATATATATATATATATATATATATATGTTTTTTTTTTTTATATTATTGAATAAAATGTTAAAAAAAAAAAAAAAAAATTACAGCATGTATAACTGTTTCCACAAAACTATTAAGCAGCACATCTGTTTTAACATTATATTAACATTTAACAATTTTAACATTACTTATAATAAGAAATGTTTCTTGAGCAGAAAACTTCCTGACCCCAAAATTTGAACCGAATGAATGAATAAATGAATTAATGATTGAATGAATTAATTAATGAATAAATAAGGGGGAGGGTGATGATAGGGGATGTGAGAGTTAAAAACAGGAAATATTCATTGTGAGATATAAAGTGAAATCACAATGTGAAATATAAAGTTGAAATGATGAAAATTGTAAAATATAAAAAGATAAAAAGATGAAAAGATGAAGTCGATTATGAGAAAATAAGTTGCAAATGAAAGATATGAAGTCACATAGTGAGATATAAAGTCATAATTACAATAAATAAATGTATGAGGGGGAAAAAGTCATAATTAACTTTTAATTTCATTTTTTTTTCGTAAGCGGAAATGGGTTTCCACCAAAAAAAAAAAAAAGGGCAAATCTGTTGCTCTGCATACAGAGATGTCAAACAGGTTGTAATGAAATCCAGTTCAAATCCAATTTCTATGCTGGATCATCCTGTTTTTGTGTCTATAGCCTCAGACAGGCTGATTTGCACCATTTCAAGGCTGCTTCAGTCACGGCACGCATCTCCTTTCAACGTATAGCCAATCAGAGCTGGCCGATGTGTCAGCATGTCTGCTCTGATCCTTGGTATCACCTCAAGTCACACTGACAACTCACTGCGCTTCACAGGACTGTTTATCCAGCCATAAGAGGCGTTTGCCCTCGCTGCTGGAGATGATGCGTGTCCATGAATGCCCAAAACTACGTGCTCATGACAGAAGCAAGGAATATAAAACACGCATGCTGACATTTTTATAGAGAATCCCTCTAATAATAGTTGATTTCGTTTCAACTTTCTAGAGTTAAAGCAGATTTGAGTCCTGTCATCTTCAAGTATTCGCTTTCTCTGAAATACAGTATTCCCCCGGTGCAGTTTAATGTCATTTTGGTGTATAAGTAAGACATGTCTGCATCATCATTTATTAAATTGTACAATTTTACATTCAAAATGCCTTGGCTGAACTTTAACTCTTGCCAACTGACTTGTGTTAATCTGGGACATTTTAATACTTAATAGGACATTTATTCATCATAATAACTTAAACGGGGTATAAGATACTTAACATTTGCATTTAAATCCTTATTTAGTTTTTGTGCTAAATGCTGCTCTTTCCCTCAGACGGTTGTTTAAGTTAGTATGCCGGGGAGGTTTCGTCTGATTATGTTGGAGACGTTTCCTGTTTCTCAAAATGACAGTTTCTCCATATGGCCTCCAACATACAATGTAGCAAACGTTCCTCTCATTCCCTGCATTCTCAGGACTGCCTACCCCTGAAAAATAGCCCTGATCTATTAAGAGCATTTATTTTATAAATAATGCCATGAAGACTTAATTGGGCAACAAATCTTATGTCAAAACCGGCTATGGGTATGAGCTAAAAACATCTCGTGACTTACAAAAAGCTTACAAATATTAGATGGGAAAAATGTCCATTCGCATTCCTATTAAGGCAAGGAGAGTTGAGTTTATGGAACGTCCCCTGATGCCCTTAATGGCAATGAAGAAAGAACATTGCCAGGTGTTTCACTCGCTACAGCTTATGAATAAATATAAAATAAATCACAGTAAGCTCAGTTACAGTTCAGCTCATAAATGGGAAAATCAGTTACTAATTTTCCTGATAATGGAGACAATCCCCCTTCCCCCAAAACTGATCAAAATTAAATTCTTAATGTTACAAAATATTTATATGATAAATGTTGTTCTTCTGAACTTTCTATTCATCAAAGGATCCTGAGAAAAATGTATCACAGTTTCCATAAAAATATTTAGCAGCACAACTGATTTCAACATGATAATAATAATAAATGTTTCTTGAGCTCCAAATCAGCATAGAATGATTTCTGAAGGATCATGTGACTGAAGACTGGAGTAATTATGCTGAAAATTCAGTTTTGCCATCACAGGAATAAATTACACTTTTAAGTACACTCTAAAAAATGCTGGTTGAATACAACCCAGTGCTGGGTAAATATTGGACAGAACACATACTGGGCTGTTTTCAACCAACAGTTGGGTTAATTGTTTAACCCAACCTTCTGGGCAGTAACCCAACCGATGGGTCTAAACAACCCAATCACTGGTTTCGTCCATATTTTACCCAGCGCTGGGTTGTATTTAACCCAGCATTTTTTAGATTGTATATATAAAAATAGAAAGCAGGTATTTTAAATTGTAATACTATTTTACAATATTACAGTTTTTACTGCCATTTTAATCAGCTAAATGCCTTGATGAAGATAGAAGACTTCCTTCAAAAACAAAAACCTTACCATTGAAAACTCATTGAACAGTAGTGTATTTTTTCACAAAATTACATTATTTGTCTGTGTTGTTTTTGTAATATTTTCAATTTGGAGGTTTAATTTGAGGAGCACTGTTCTTAGGTGAGTTCTGAAGAAAATAATCATTTTTAGGAATCGTGCACATCACATGTTTTCTTTAGTACATGGTTTGATGTGAGTAACTAACACTTACTGTACATCAGCAGGGGTCTACCTATAATTCTGGAAATTAGATTTAATTATTGTATTGTAATTATGTTTTATTTCAAAGTTTCTTAAGTTACCGGCTAATTGGCAATCCTTTTTTTTTTTACTAACATTTGGTGCTTGATGAGTGTTAACTACAGGCCCTGTAATATGTGAATTGATATAAAGTAAAACCCTAAAAACATAAATTGCCATCTAACCACCAAATATATAACACTTGCAGAACAAATTAATGAAAACTTCCCAGAATCCTGTGAACTCCAAATGATTTGGTTCAGTCCTCTGCTCTGGGGTCTTGTCTTGACACTGGCATTGTTATGGTTCACTTCCTGCAGAGATTCCCTCCATTCCAGTAGCACATGATTATTCAAATCTCTAAAGCACTATCGCAGGATGAAACGGTAAATTTCACGGGCTATTGGCTGTTTCATTTCGAACTGAGAGAATCTAGTTTTGTAATAAGACCAAACGTTACATGTTACTGGACATTTATAGTTTTTTTTTAAATATTCTGCTGCCATAAAGGAACAAAAGCACCTCTCTGTTCTGATTCTTTTATCATCTGCTCTTTTTTTGGCTCTCTGGGACTCTTTTCAACTTCAAACGCATCTAAAATCATTTGTCTCTAAATTCGGGATCCTGAGAAATATAATAGGGAGAGCAATTTGGCTGAAAGCCCATGAAAATACACTTGAGCCAGCTGCTTGCTTTCTTTTAAAACTCTAGTGCTTTCTATGACTGTTTGTCTCTGGCAGACATACGCATGAACACACACATGCATGCATGTACGCACTCGCATTTCCAAATGCACACAAACACGGTCTCTGCCCCAAAGCTAGTCCCAGCTGGCATAGATTCAGGCTAGATAGTGGGCACTAAAAGGTTCAGGGTCCTGAAGTGCCCTCAGATTTGTCTGTGGTTGTAGCACATGTGGAGGGAACAACAGTGCCTTTCAGACAAAATATCTTCCTTTACCACTGCCATTCATGCATAGCTCCTTCAGGATGGTTAGCACAATGATCCTAAACACTGTGTACAACCAAAAGCCCCATATTGACAGGAAATTTTTTTTTGAGACGTGTGTGTTTAAAGTAAATCTGGGAAAGATCTGACTAAATTTAGTCACTCACCTTGGTTGCATTCGGGGTGGGCTCAAAGCAAACGCTGTGGATGCTGGGATGCACGTCGGACCAGCCTTCCATAGTGCAGTTCCTGCTAATGATGCCTAGAACAAACAGACATCGCATCGTTAACAGCCAATTTATCAGATTGATTAATGGCAATTTAGACTGACAGCCAGCATTAGTGAGTGTTTTGGTAAGTAACGCTTCACAACGGTGCATATTGCGGAAAGCCCAGAGATATCAGAGAAAATTAAACACAGAAATAAGCTAATCAAAGAAATTAATCAAGAATAAAGCTCAACACAGCCTGCCAAGAAATGTTTCACCTAAAATTAAAAGACAAAAAAAGCAAAAACATTTAAAGAAAATGATGCTTTAATTTAGTATTACTGTATTTTTGCCATTATTTTTATGCTAATTAAATGTATTTCATTCCTCTATTTCATTACTTTTCTACCTTATTTAAACTATTTAAACCAAACATATTGCATATACACTAACATTCAAAGGTTTGGGGTCAGCAAGAATTCTTTTTTTGTTTTCAACATTGATAATAATGAGAAATGTTTCTAGAATGATTTATGAGGGATCATGTGACACTGAAGACTGGAGTAATGGCTTCTAAAATTTTTAAATTTAAATAGAAAACAGTTACTTGAAAATATAAGATTTCACAATACTACAGTATTATTGTAATATTATTCTTTAAATAAATGCAGCCATGGTGAACATAAGGGATTTTAATAAAAATCAACATTATTAACATTTTAAATTAAATTCAAGGCAGTAAAAAAAAAATGTTGTTTACACTGAAATGTATTTATTCAGCATGGTAATATTACATTTTTTCAAGTTATGTTAACGAGAATATAAGCATGAGACTGCTCGTAATGAGAATCGAGGGTTTGCATGCAAAAATGTTAGGCTTCTAATATTCTAATATTTCTAATATTTTTCCTTTTGATTGTAGAGTGAAGAGACTCCTTTTTTACTGTGCCCTTTTTAAGTTTTTTTCCCAGCTACATGGGTTGCTCTCACTCATTATACTTGTAAATCCATATGGCACCAGTGATAATGGAATAGCTTTGCACATCACTGATGCATTCAGTCAAGGCTGAGAGGCAGAGGCTGAGTGTGAAGTATAAATACAGAATATTTGTGTTTCATGCATTAAAGTGTCTCCGTGTAGGCTTGCTAATACTCTCAGTAACGAAACAACAGCCTCCTACACGTTGCATTGCATCAATGACCACCATTACACCTAGAGAAGAGCAGCTGGCAGGCTAACAAAGAGTACATGAATGCATTTACACATCAACCAAACATTACAACACCCAACAGATCTCAGTACAAGAAACGCAGTAGGCTGCAACATAGATTTTTGAACATTTGATTTAAAAATAGTACTGGATCAAGTGAAGAACAATAGAACAATGTATTTTAAAGACAAGGCACGTTAAAACAATTTATTCTGTCGCAGTTGAATGTGCAACTACCTGTTTAAGTAAACAAACTATAGGCTGATTTACATGAAAGCTATTGAAAAATTATGTAAAAGTTGTATAATTATATTTATTTATTATAAAACACAATCTAATTTATAATTCATCATTATGAAAATGTATTTTTGCAATTTTGTAATGTAAAAATGTAAAATGTAAATTAGATTAGTCCAATGCTTTTCACAAAATATCGTTAACAATTTTTTTTTTTTCATTTACATAGTAATTTATGGAAGCCCATTTCTGCCATGGAATTAAAAAATTAAAATTAATTGTGACTTCTTATCTTACAATTCAGATTTTTTTTTCTCAAAATTACTTGATATAAAATTAGATTTGTAAAATATAAACTCACAATTCAGAGAAGAAAAGATGGAATTGTGAGCTATAAACTCGCAATTGCAAGAAAAAAAAAGAATTGTGAGAAAATGATTACTACCTATTATCTATTATTATAAAAGCAATTATCTTTTTTATTTTTAATTCTTTATTTATTGTTTCTTGTGGTGGAAACCAGATTTTTTTTCACAGAGATACGTTTTTCAAACATTTTTCCCAGAGAAAAAATTGGCATCAGTTTTAATGAGAATTTAATGGATTACCTAAAAAAAAAAAAAAAAAAAAAAGGAAATCAGGGAGATTTCTTTCTCACTTCAGAAATGTAACACACATTGGACTCGGTCAGTAGAACGCTGACCTACAAAAGCCAACTAAGATAATTCTGTATATTTTACTAACATCTATACTGTGTGATTGTGAAAACACTTCAAGTGCGACTACTTCTAATGTGTTACTCAGAGCTTCTTGTGACATGAGTATGTTCTATGTATATTTTAGGACTGAGAGGAAACCAGAATGAATATTTAATGGCATTTCATTGGGCCAAATATGAGGGCGAGCACAACTACATCGCTGTAGAGCACTTTGCTATAGAGAGAGAATGTAAACTCTCCTGACATGTATCAACATGGAGATTTATTTTTGTCCGTGTCAAGCCTGAAACAAATCCCCCAAATACACACCCACACATGCTCACACACAACCAGCCATGCAGATCAGAACACACGTGTGTATACAGACACTCAAACATACACATGAGCCCAACAAAAGGGGCTGTCTGTACAAACAGACAGATTCAGGCTTTATAATAAAAGTGCTAACTGACCCATCTTTGAAAACCTGAACCACCTTATTCGCCCTATTCACAGCGATCCGCTAAAGTACGTCATCATGTGAGCTCTTATCTTGAATTCAAATAGTCAGAACGGTAATCAAACATGCATTTGTCCAGGAGCATAAGTGCTTTGCGGGAACACAATGCGGGACTGCTTTGGTGCTTCGAACTGCCATTCAGGGACACAAAAGCAAGAGCGCAGAGCTTTGTGCAGCACAAGCCTCACAGACAGCTACTTTCCATTCTGCGCATAGCACATCAGTCCAAAAGCCTCACATCGTCTAACATGACATTAGCAACATAGAAAGGATACATGTGGAGTCATTTTGAAGTCCTCCAGAGGCCTGCTGTAGAGAAGAAGGTGTACTGCAGTAATATAACCCAAGGGTTTTTTGTTGTTTTTTTTATGCAAAGGACCCCTAAATTTGACTATTACATTTTTTAAATTGCAATAATATTTCATTTTTAATCAAATAGAGCCTTGGTGAGCATAAAATACTTCAAAAGAAAATAATAATAATAAGAAGAAGAAGAAGAAGAAGAATAATAAGAATAATAAGAATTAATTTTTGGAATGGGACACATATCCCCCAAGATAAATTAAATTAATCAAGATTAACTAAATGAAAATGAGAAATGTTGTTTAACCAGCTGAAATAAAATAAGTTTAAGAGTTTTTTATGTTTTATTTTATTTTATTTCAGTTAAAGTTTCAAGTAACAAAAAAGTAACAATACATTTTTAGTAACAAAAATTGTTTTATGTTTTAAGTGAATTATATGTTACTATTTATTATAATTTGTTTGAATAATTATTTTTGATGATTTTTGCCTTTTAGTATATAGTGTACTCTTTATTACAGCTGCTCTACTTATCATATATATATAAACCTAATAATATAAATTTAAAAATTGTGCAGCGCTGTTGTGCTTCGGGGGTCCCTAATTTGAGTCCTGGCTTGCAGACATTTCCCGATCTCGTCCCCCTCTCTCTCTCCCTATTTGCTTCCTGTCCACTCACTGTATTAAAATAAAAGGCATAAAATGCCAAAAAAAAACAATACAATAAATATGTAAAACTATAAATATGCCTCACAACCCTCAATATTAAGGTAAAAGCTGAAAGTGGAAAAGAAAAGTACAATTATACACACATATACATATATATATATATATATATATATATTTTTTTTTTTTTTTTTTTTTTTATCCTCTAAAACTTGCCCCCAACTGAAACTGAAACCCCCATGATGAATCGAATCGTACATGAGCTCAGTCGAAGAAGAGGAGAGGGCTGAGCCATTTACTGCCCACACAACCTCGAGGCACCTGAATCTACCTCGTACAATGAGAACAAGTGATATATATATATATCTGTTCTACCCCTTACAATCCATTAACCTCTGTCAAATGATTGGATATATATCCCTCCGAACACTGGGTTGAGAAAGTGCAACGCATTGCATTTTGAGAGCTACTTTAGGGGAAAAAAACAGCAGATAATATCTGTGGTAACAGCTAATGGAGCATAAATGATGCTGATGATGATGACAATGATTCATCTGTGAAAAGTTCAGCCATACATTAGAAAGCTTGATCGAAAATGATAATCGTGTACTATAAAACCACAGGTCAGCATGTGTTTCCAGATGTTCTGGGCTAATTTGGCTCCTTAACTCCGTGGATATCCAGCGGCACCATGTGTTCATGTGTTCCTGCATGACCTCTCTGAGCCAGCAGGTTAGAAAGCTCACAAGAGCTGGAAATAGCCTGATTGGGGAATCAGGGCTGTATGTGCTCCCACACTCTGGAGCTTGACAGACAACTTCTCTGTAGGGAAGAAAGGGTGTGCTGGTTCTGTGCCATCGGCTTGAGTCCACGGGTCAATGAGCATGTCCGAGCAGAAGGGGAAAGACATGATTCACTCACTCCAGCCCTTTTACTCCCTTACTCATTAATTTACTCACACTCACATATGCACGCTCACAATCAGCACAGTTCACTCTTTCATTTCCAAAAAGCTGGCCTTCAAATTGAAAATAAGAACGGTATATTACTTATCTGCTTTGTGCACATACGAGCAGAAATAAATGTAAATTTCATAAAACAGTACTCAGTAGACAGTACTCTGTCTTTTGAGGCACATGTAAATAATATTACACGGTCCGCATATTACTATCTGCGAAATATTAATCGTCTTCGACCATCTCTTTCCATTAATGACACTGCCGTTCTCGTGCATGCATTAGTGATGTCTCGAATTGACTACTGTAATTCTCTGCTTAGTGGTGTTTCACAGAAACTTATTCATAAACTTCAGATGGTTCAGAATTCGGCAGCTCGGATCATTACACGATTACCGTCAAATGAACATATTACTCCAGTTTTAAGGCACCTTCATTGGCTTCCAATCAGATATCGTATTCAATTTAAGATTTTACTTTTTACTTATAAGGCTCTTCATAATTTAGCACCTTCATATCTGAGTGAACTTCTTCATGTATATGTACCTACCCGATCCCTCAGGTCTTCTGCTTCTGTGACTCTTGTTGTACCATCTATACGTTTGACTACCATGGGAAGTAGAGCCTTTAGTTGTATTGCTCCGACGATTTGGAATACCTTACCTCAAGATATACGTAATAGCCTTAGTCTTTCAATTTTTAAATCACGTCTTAAAACTCATTTTTTTAGATTGGCTTATCCTGAGTGATTTTAGTTGTGTCACTGGGTATTGATTTTTCGTATTATTGTTTGTGGTGTTGTTTTTTTCCCTCTGTTTAATTATGTATTTTATTATTGTAAGGTGTCCTTGAGTGTCTTGAAAGGCACCCACAAATAAAATGAATTATTATTATTATTATAAAATAGGGCTTTACAGCTTAATGCCACAGGAGGACCTGTTTAGGTTTGTATATGCAATGGTGAAACCCTTTGGAGAACATCTAAACATCTGTTCATAAAGGACAGCTCTCTGAGGTACTTACAAAATAGAACCTGTAATTTCTTGAAAGACTGTCAACAATTTCTTCATTGTTATATTGCATGGCAGGCCAAATCAAAGGTCATCACAGGCCCTGTTTGGTCATAATATCTTAAAAGGGCAACAACCAATACTACACATTTTTTAATTTACCGGTATCAGCTGAATTTGGATCTCAGCATCATGTTAAAATGGATAAATGACAGTTTGCAAGAATTAAAGTAAAATTTACCATCTCTGGTGAACAAATTTTTTAGGGCAGTGGGGCAGGTGTTGATGACCACTTCTCCAATGTCGGCATGGTGCCAGCAAGAAATATTGTCCCACATCCCCCTGCAACCTGTAAGGATGTAGAAACAGAAAACAATATAAAAGCTCAACACATCTGGATCTCAAAATGTGCTGAAATAGCAGAACTTTCAGCAAAATTAGTGCAGCAATGCACGTGAGAAACTTGACATGTGTTTGACAGGATCCTGGGAAAATGTTTAGTTTGGGATAAGATCCACATTCATTGACTAATGTTCTTGAGAGTCTTTCTGCTCTGTGTGTTGAGTGTATTTGAATATGTTTTCTCTTTTAACCTAACCCTACAAATATCACCCAAGTTTGCCTTTCATTTAGCATAGGTTAGGTACTACAGTACAAAAAATACCCCAAAATAGGGGAAAGTCACTGGATCTCATGAGACCGGCCCACAGGGACGGGACGCATACCAGCATCTGCGGTTAGATGAGTGTGTTGTGAAGGTCTGGACATAAATAGAAAGATGGTCAAAGAGGTTTGACAATGCCATCACACCACCATACATCATCATCTACAACTCCAAACGCTCTCAGAAACATCACAGCAAAGAGGACATGCAGTCCTTTATGTACTAAAGGAATAATTAACCTAAAAATGGAAAATTCTGTTATAATTTACTCACCATCATGTGGTTCCAAATCTGTACAATTTTTTTCTCCTTCTGTGGAACACTATATAGCACATTTGGATTTGGAATATAATGTACGAATCATATAAATCACTTTTATGATACATTTATAGTGCTTTTTAGATTTTGAGAGGCCAGTCGCTCATTCCCTGTCTGTATATGGAAAAGAGTGGGCAGTATAAAATATTTTATAATATTATACACTACTGTTCAAAACTTTGGGGTCAGAGACAATTGCATCTTGTGTTCCAAAGAAGAAGAAAAACGTCATGCAGGTCTGGGCTGTAAATAATGACCAAATTTAAATTTTTGGGAACCATTCCATTAAACAGCTGCATCTTCTCTAAAACAGCTGGTCGTTTCTGAGGGAAAATAAGGAATCTAAACTAAGAGAAAATACGTCACTCATCAATGCTTTGTTTAAGACACAGTAAACATTGCCTCTGATTGGTCAGCGCTCAGTCCACTTTGCCCTTTTATGAACTATCAGAAATGTGTGATACATTAAGTGGTCCAAACAGCTTTTTTGCAGTCATCTCCAGAGGGATGTGTCACTCATTTGGCCAATTTGAATAGTCAAGTCCTGTGTGTATGTAATGCCAAATAATTACCATTAATTGGAACATCTGTCCACTGATGGACACCATACAACTGTCAAAAAGGCAAACACAAGCAAAGCAGGATTGTTCCCACACTTCTGATTTTATTCTGAAGTGGAAGCAAAGCATAAAGAACAACACACAACAAACATTAAAAAAGATTGTCTATGACTGCATAATGATAGTGAGTTTGGCTTCTTCTTTTAAATGTAGTTGTTTAATATTAGAATTGACAGATAAATAAGCAAATGATGAAGATGGTCCCCCAGGGTTATTGACCACTGGTTGTGTGATTATGGCCAATGACCAGCGATGATATGAGCTGGGAAAAAGCAGGAGGAAATTTTCAAAAGTCCTCTGAAACAGGCATCAGTCATCACTGAAATATCTGGGTTTTTAAAAAGCTTCAAAATATGATCTGAAAACTCTCATCATAATACTACGAGTATCTTTGTTACATTAAAAAGTGACATATCTTCTGTTACTTCATTCATGGCTCACTTAGATCAGTTTGGTTTGGTTAAATCACTTTATGAAGTATAAAATCACAAAAAAATGTTTGGGGTCTTTAAGACTTCTCTTTGAAATAAATTAATACTTTTATTCAACAAAGATGCATTAAATTGATCAAAAGTGGAAATAAAGACTTATAATGCTACAAAAGATTTCTCTTTCAAATAAATACTGTTCTTTTGAACTTTCTATTCATCATAGAATCCTAAAAAAAATGTATAAATGTTTCTTGAGCACCAAATCAGCATTTTAGAATGATTTCTGAAAGATCACGTGGCACTGAACCCTGGAGTAATGCATTCTTAAAAATTCAGATTTCCCATTGCAGTAATAAATTACATTTTAAAATAAAAAACAGTTATTTTAAATTGTAATATTGTAATATTTCACAATATTACTGTTTTTGATCAAATAAATGCAGCATAAGAGACTTCTTTCAAAAACATTAAAAAGGTTAGTATGAGAAAGTTTAAAATAAAAAAGTCAAGAAATGAAGTCACAATTGTGAGACAAAGTTACTCCAAGAAGGAAACGGGCTTCCATATGTGGGTCATGTCCAATCCAGACAATATAAATATCTAATTTAACATTGACCTTAAAAGCTGCAACTCAACCACTATCAGCCAACAGTAAATGTGATTCTACATCTGTCAGAGCAAACACTGCATGCCAACAGAAAAACAACGAGACATTAACTGATTATGTAGGACAAACAATGTGGCGAGAGCTCATTCACATTTCTTTCACTCTATTGTTTATAGGGAACATGACACAAATACACACAAAACTACACATCTTTCAAAGATTGCCAAGTGAAATGCTGTTTCACATTCTGGCCATTCAAAATACTGTACATAACGGATGCTGTAAGTGGATTTAGAAGATGATGTAACGTGTGTGTGTGTGTGTGTGTGTGTGTGTGTGTGTACTCACACACACACACTAATACAGTACCTTTAGTGTGCGGAGGCAGCTCGTCAGCCAGCATGCCCAAACATTCCTTCTCAGCCATCTGCAGCTCATACAGAAAGTGACAGTTTGCATGTCTCCCGCTGACCTTAGGGGGCAAAGGAAAGAAAATCAGCCATATGATCTCAATGCTACTGCCTTCCAAGTAGTAACAAAAAAATTGTCTCAGTCAGTGTTGTTTTTGGATCACTGAGATACTATTATAGTTTTTATTTTATTTTGGGAGCTTTTATGCCTTTTGTATTTGGATAGGACAGTAGTGATTACAAGAAAGCATTGGGTGAAGAGAGGGGAGTAGGATCAGTGAAGGACCTTGAGACAGGAATTGAACTTGGGTCACCTTGATCGCAGTTGCGCTGCATGTTAACCACGAGACTATTGGTGCAGACTATAGTTTTTATTAATATTTAGATTTTTTTAATAGGTATTTTTTTGGGTATTGTTCACCAAAAAAAATTAATTTGAAAATGAAAATGTACTCATTCTCAAGCCATCCAAGATGAGTTCGTTTCTTCATTAGAACAGATTTGGAGAAATTTAGCATTACATCACTTGCTCACCATTGGATCCTCTGCAGTGAATGGGTGCCGTCAGAATGAGAGTCCAAACAGCTGATAAAAACATCACAATAATCCACAAATTATCCACATGACCCTCAATTAACGTCTTGTAAAGCAAACAGCTGTGTGTCTGTAAGAAACAAATCCAATGCGTTTTAATTTGAAACAGTCTCTTCTGGCCAAAATACAAGTCCATAATTCATAATAACACTTCCTCCAGTGAAAAAGTCATATTTGTTTGAATAATACCTGTTTGTGCTTGTAAACAGTGCTTGACCTATGCATATTTCTCTCCTGACTCAGACAAGATGACTTTCTCACTGGAGAAAGCAATATTATATACAAAGGACTGACTCCAGCTATTTTAGCTGGAAACAAAAGTTTTAAATTAAAAACAAATTGATAAGTTAAAAATCATCCATTTTTTTCATCACAAACATGTAGCTTTTAGAAGTTGTGTAGATTACTTTTGGATTATTGTGATGTTTTTATCAGCTGTTTGAACTCTCATTCTGACGGCACCCATTCACTGCAGAGTGATGTAATGCTACATTTCTCAAAATCTGTTTGAATGAATAAATAAACTCATCTAACATCTTGGCTGGCCTGAGGGTGAGTGAATTTTCAGCATATTTTCGTTTTTGGGTGACTAATTCTATGTCTATTTAGCTTTTATTCATTTTTTTCAGATTTCATTTCAGTTACGTTAAACTAAATAAAAATGAACAATGTAGCCTTTGCAACTACATAAAAAAGTGACAAAGAACTTATATTTTATTTCAGTTAACGTTTATTTTATTTCAAGTAACATTTTATGGTTTTAGTTTTAGTTCTAGTTAACTATAATACCCTGGCCTCAATAACAATACATATTTCCATAGACATGCACCCTAAGCTTAGGGATCTACATAAACATCACAAGGTTTGTCACCCAAATCAGTGCTTTAAGTAAGGCAGTGCTGAACTGCTAACTCAGTTAAGACGGCTTTCTGGTGACATCATCTGAAATGACTGATCAGCACAGTTGGACTCAAAGCTGTTGTGATCAAAGAGCCGCCACAAAGCCTGTTCAACTGATGGACTAAAAATCCTCTATTATAAGAACTCTAATAATATCAAGGGAATTAACCAGAGTCACATGAAGTCATCAGTTAAAGATCTCATCAGTTGGTGTTCAGCCATGGATTGTTTTTGCTTTATAGACGTGGAAAAAATCATTCTGAAAATACAGGCTGTTTTTAAAAAAAATTTAAAAGACACTCGTTCTGTTTGACATTTTTAAACCTGAATGTTTTTAACGCAAGGTCACCGTCTTATGTATGTGTTTGCAAGCTCTTAGTCACTTTAGCTTCAGGTTTTTCCAAGTGAACAGCACAGAGACAAATCAGCCTCAGATCAGAGGAGGACATAAGCTTACACTTTAAGTCTGTCATTGTTCATCTCTTTCAAAATCTTGAGCTACATCTTTGACGGGAGCAGTCGTACTCATCCAAGCTGGGCTTTCTTCCCTATATATCACAGCTAGCGAGATCGCCACGCACACTAATGATATGAGTGATTGTATCAGGATTATTCTGGATCATTACTGTCAAGGCAAACGCACGCTGGCTGAGATTAACTCAGGCTGAGAGCAATTACAGCCAAGTCGAAAACACATTTGACATTCTCACCAGGGTTTTTTTTCACCAATTTCTCAGCTTCCACTGTCGGAGAATGAATTCAGTATGTGGATTACAAAAAACTCTGAATTCAACCATCTCAGCACTACTAAAAATATCCAAATGAGCTCCTTTTGTATATCATATTTTAATGACATTTGTGATGAAAGTGCATCACTTGTATCAGTACTGATAGTCTGTTGTCCTGGTTTAACAGACTGAGTCTCGTCAGCAGCCGGTCACCCGGGCACATATCTGACTCATCCTTCTGCTTCATGGGAATTGACATGTTTTTCAAAAATAATTTGTTGGGAAAACGAATAGAGGCTTTGTAGTTGAAAGGGGAGCATCTGGTGCAATAAACATGTAAAACAGCTCCACCTGAGATTGGCGCTGTCTAAAAGTAAACCAAGTGACGAGATGCAAGTAACTAAAATGTCAAAATGAGATGAATATTTCGGATAATCAGATAAATGACACTTATCAGAGCTCCAAAAGATGTTTCAAGTAAATATTGCTAACATTTATCTGAAAAGGTCATTTAAATGCCATATAGACAAGACTGTGATTTTATTTTGAGTTTAATTTCTATATAGACAAATACACTAATGTTCAAAAGCTTGGATTGGTAATATTTCCTTAATATTTTTAAAAGTCGTCTCTTATGCTTACTAAAGCTGCATTTATTTGATCAACAATACAGTAAAAATAGTAATATTTCTGTCATGACAACTGTCGGAGGGATTGGCATGGTAATGTACATGACAATGTTAATGTATTTGGTCTTGGCGGAATAGATCTGCTACGCTGCTGCTGCGGCAGAGCAAGTACCGAGACTTGCTACTGCCAATACATCCACAACATGCTGCTGTGAGTAAGTAGGAAATACTGCTGCTGCACATATAACACATTTGAATAACCCCATATAGCATACATGAATCACCTTGTAGATCTATACAGGTGGAGCTGGGGAAGTTGGGGGGGTTTCTAAAGTGCACTGCCAACTGCTACAGCAAACAAAAGCCAGGTATTTGAATATTGACCATTGAGCTCATCGGCTACTGATACAGGAGAAAACCAATCAGCTGTGCCATGTGATGATGTCATTAGGTCAGACTGAGTTAGACCTATCGGACTGCACCATCTAGAGTTTCATGCCAGAACTCTGTATTTGCTGAATATTATTACTTTTTAAAATAACTGTTTTCTATTTTGATTTACTTAAAAATATAATTTATACATGTGATGGCAAAGCTGATTTTTCAGCATTACTCCAGTCTTCAATAGAAATCATTCTAATTATGCTGATTTGCTGCTCAAGGAACATTTTTTATTATTATTAAATTAAAAATTAGTTAATGTGTCTTTGCTTAATGAAGCATGAATTTCGTATATTAAAAAAATAAATAAATAAAAGGAAAGTCAGCGCAATAGCCTCGTGGGCAGCACATCAACATGTGGCGCTGTTGCGTTTCGGGACCTTTCCTGATCCTGTCCCCCTTCTCTCTCCAACTTCGCTTCCTGTCTAACTACTGTCCTATCAAATAAAAGCGCAAAAAAACCCGCCAAAAATAAATAAAATATAAGGAAAGATAACAATTAGTTGATCTTTTGTGACAACATCCCATATCCAAGCTAATGGGGTAAGTTGTCACAATGGAACTTTCTGTTAAAAATCCTATTATAGGTTTTTCAGCTAAATTTAAACATTTAAAAAGTAAAACATTTCTGAAACATAAAACAATAAGTGAAATGTTACGGTTACTTTGGCCTCTTTCATATATAAAATAGACCGGGGCAAGTTGTCACAAAGGAGGTATAGCCCTTGTGACAACTTACCCCATCTACTTTAATAGCCACAACATTTAAAGTGGCCGCATGTCCAGTGCATTTTCCTCTTTAAACAAAGATGACCTCTGTAATGTCACTGAGTCAGTAATGTCACTCAGTCACCCTATTTGTTTTCAATATCCTTTTGCATCCTTCTGTAGTGCTGTGCATGTGACACAGTTTCCTGCTCGCTCATGTTTAAACCCCACTGGAGCAACTGCCAACACAAACTCATTTCCATGCATTTTTTTAGGACAACACATTTATTTGAAGGTCATGTGGGAAATTTGCTTACAATGAAATGTTGTTACTAATCTTTTATTTTTGCTGGAAACAATGAGAAAGTGCAGCACATACAGGATCTGGTTAAACTAGATTGTGAGTGGTTAGTGAATAAAACACGGTTTTGCTCTGAACTGTTCAGGTTTAAACCTACAATGATGAACATATTTACTATCTCTTCTCTTGCTTGACAGTGTGTTTCTGTGCTACTTGGTTTCTCAGCTGACACAGTCAAGATGACTTAAGCTGCACAAGGAGAAGCTGGATTCTGGCGGACCTTTCCTTAACTGAAGTGGGTCAGCTGGAAAGCATGAAACTTTGCAAATGTCATCATCTGATTATCTGAGAACGTGTGGTCTCGTATTTACGGTGAAAAGCAGTTGTGCAACTGTTATCAGTTTGCAAGCCAACTTTCCATTTCTCACACTAGAGCATAATGCATTGCTTTAAAAGTAATTAAACACTCTCTCAACGAGAATAAGAAATGCATTTCAAGGTCAAAAGCGTTCTGAGATTTTATTGCTTTGTTTAAACAGTTGTGTTCCACACAAATAGCTGTGTTATTACTATCATAAACAAAGCAGAAATTCTTTCAAAAATATTTTTTGTGATTAATCACAGTATTTAGTAGATATGGACCTCCTGGATTATTGACGTTTTTATTGTTTCAAAACGTAAGCTAGCAGAATAACACACATGCCATTTACATTTTTCTTTTTTTTATAAATCATTTTGTGCTTTGTTATTTATTTATTTTTAAAAATAAAAACATTTTTTCCTGAGTACTCAAATAAAGTATTTAGAGGAAAAAGATCTTCTGGATTATTGTAGTTTTTGTACAGCAGAGAAGGCTGAGATTTTTATTTTTTTTTAGAGGAAAAGAAAAAAAAACATTCTTTCTGCCACTAAAACATTGCATTTTTCAGATCCACAAAAGCCTGTCACAGAAATACAATACAATACCATGAAACCCCAGGAGGACGAGGAGTAGCGAAATAAAAAATGGCATTAAATGTTGCTGTATGAAATTGGTCAGGGATTGAATGGATTGAATTCTAATAGAGCACAACCACACACAACTTCCTCTCGAAGCTTTGATGGGATCTCTGTGTAATATGTCTTCAGTATCTGACGATACCTCTTGATCCACGGATTGAAAACCTAGTTTTAAGGACTTAAACCTAGTTTTAGGGATTTTGGGGAGCAGAAATTCCATGAGCTTTCAAATCACTCTGAATTAAAAAAAAACAGTACAACAACAAAATGTTATTTTATATAAATATAAGAATTGCTGCATTCAAAACAATTATGTTTGAGTGCATTCTCAACACTAATCCATGGGTGGAAAACATATCAAGGACAGTCATCTTGTCTCGTAATCCCTGTAGAAGACAAACTACACAGATATACAGGTTGCATTTGAATTCTCCAGCAAGCTAACATTGAGTTTGTGTGTTGCATGGTGCATCTGTGCCTCTGGGGACACAGCCATATGGACACAGAGTGTTGCACTTTAATTAAGGTCATGAAGAGATGCTCGATGATCTACAAGATAAGTAACTGATTAATGGACTTTTGAATAGATAAGCTTTGGCTTATTTAAAACGAGATTAACAGCAATGGCTTGTAAACAATAGCTTATATAAGTTCATTTATGGTGCATCGTTTTTCCTGCATCTAAACTATTTATCTTTGACCTTGGTTTTTACACACACACACACACACAAAAAAAATCCTGTTTGTGATTGGATTGGTAACTTTCCTGGAAAAAAAACAACCTAAACGGCCTTAAAACAACATAAATTAACCTTAGAAGTAAAATTGCATGAGATAATACGACTTGTTTTCAGAGAATGTATCTTGACTTGAATATTAGCCTAGTTGTTGTTTTTTCAATTGTTTTAAGCATAAAAACCACACAAAATGTTTTTTTGCCCATTTGTATCATCTAATAGCCATTTTGTTTCATGCATGAGATATGATGACTTGTTTTAGAGAGTGTACCTTGAATATTTGGTGTTTTTTCACTTTCTATGCATAAAATGCATTACATTTATTTTATTTGCTAGTTAGTGTATTTAACAGAAATTCCGTGCCGTAGATACAAAGTTTAAACTTTATGAGACTGTTTATAGGCTTTATAACTGTAAAAGTGCATTAGAAGAACAATGTTTAAAGTCCTTTTAAAGCATTTTTGCAAGCATTTTAAAATGTTTAAGGAAAATAATTGACATTTTAGCTAGGCAAAAAATCTTACAGGTTTTAATTTGTCTGCAAGCCACCAGTTATATTCTACACAGCAAGAAATTGAGTAGCTCGTGCCCTGATGAATCTTTTCATGAGACCCCTTGGGCGAAACACCTGAATCACCACAGAGATCTTGTCTAGAATAGCCCTGACCCAGTTCTGATCGTTCCTTTAAAACATTGTGTTATGTCTCTTTTTAACATATTTGAGAGACTCATTTAAATTGTAATTTAATTTTAAACTGTATAAGAGTGATCGGCACAAGCAGGAATGAAAGCAGAGAGGTTGATGCAAAGCAATGAACAATAAAACAAATGTCCTTAGAATAGAAATTTTGCACTTTAAACCCTAATGGCCTGCTCCCTCTGCAAAATAAAAAATAAAAAAATTCGTGGTTACCTTAGATTGCACATAAAATCTGATTTTTTTTGGTTAAAGCCAAAGAAAACGTGACTTGCTGTCAGTTTTTACTCAATGAATATTTCTCAGAAAAAAAAGTTCAGAATTTGTAGACACATACTTTAAAGTCTTTGCTGCAAAAAAAAAAAAACATTTCCTCCACTAGTGCCCAGAAAAAAAATAAAATAAAATTGTTCACTGAATGCATGTTGACCTTCTGTGACAACATGCCCCAATAACTGTGGATGTTGTAATGGGGTAAGTTGTGACATTAAACAGCCTATTATACACTTTTTAAAAAGTAAAGCAATAACACAGAACAAAATGATTTGCAAAAATGTAAATGGTACTAGCCAATGTGTTATTCTTCTGAAAATCGCTGGTTTTGATATAATTTCTAGACCAGGCTGGTCATTTATGGTTAGCAGATTTTAATGATAGATCTACAGGGCTGAGATCAATCTGGCAAACCAACTTGTACCAATATAAAAACCAGCTATCATGGTCCAAAACTAGTTTGACCACTGTGAGCTGATAAAAGCTGACTTTCATGATTTGTATATCAGAACATTTGCATAAAACTATAAATAAAATACGTGACAAGTTGACGTGACCTTTGTGAAAAACACTGAGAACATAGTTCAACCCCTTAGTTTAAATCCACATTTATTATATAATTGATACTTACCTGAAACATGCTATCTGGTTTTGGTGTGTTAACTTATTTACCTAACAGCTATGGCCGAAATGTAATAGTTTTGAGGACATCATTCAAACACACTGTAATGGTTTTAAACTAGGTTTGAAACCAATATACAAAACCAAAAATAAAGAAAATTCCAATATGTTGTAGTTGGACTTTTCACTCAGATTTTATATTTGTCAAATTTATAAGATTCATCATGACAACACTTCGCCCCTATTGACAGTTGAAAGCCAAACACCTGAGGCTAAGTAACTCAGAAGTACTGGTGCAGGTAAAGTAGGTTTCTTACCGCGTGCGCGTGCCAAACTAAGAGAAGAGCCAAAGAATTCACGAGGTTCATCTTCATTTCTTGCTGGTTTCATAAATAATATCTCTCTTCAGCGTAAGTTCCGACCAGTCCTCAGCATCAAGAGCGGGAAGTCATCCTTCAAGGCAGAAGAAAACAAGCCACTTGTGCCAAGATGCCCGCTGAAAACACTTCTGAGCGCGCAGAATCCATGTGCGCTGTGCAGTAGGGCTGAGCGCGTGAGCGTCCGCTGAGGGGAGGCTGATGATTCTGTTCCTCCTCCTTTAGATCGCCAGATGAGCCTTATGCACACATCTTCCACTGCCAGCACTTGGACAGATGTTTAACTGGCATTCATTTCAAACACTTTGAGCATTTATCTGCTTTGAGGTCACTCAAATTGGGGTGAGTTTGATGATTATGGGCTAAATAGGGCTAGTTGTCACACTTTTTACTCCAGTAAATATTTCTCATAGTTTTGAAAGTCGGTCTCTGTGTAGACACATACTTTAAATCATTGGCTACACAAAAGTGATGGGATATTTCCACTGCTCAGGACAAAACATAGAGGTCACCGAACACATGTCGACCTTTATAGACAACATGCCCCAATTCAAGTATCGAACCTGCCTTTAAACAGCCTTTAATGGCTTATCAGCACCATTTAAACAGTAAAACAACTGTGTATAATAAAATAAATCATGAAACAGCAATATGTAAATATCAAACTATTGTATTTAATAAACGTACACCAAAACACGTGACGACTTGCTTTAACTTGACTTTTATGAAAAATAACAGAGGCAGAATTCATAGTTATTTTTAATCTAAAACCAACATACAAAACCACTCTTACACAAATAACATTTTGATATCTTTACTTGTTTGGTTGGGTAGGTGTGAAAACACACAGTTCATCTGGAGAGAAGAACAATCGGATAACAAGCATGAAAATGAGTGTGAATATAAGTGTGAAGTCTTATTTAGATTCTAACAGGCAGTGAAATATATCTTTTCACTTTTTTATTTATTATTTTGGACTCCAAAAAATTGTGCATCAGATCATTTGCTAATTAGTTCAGCATTAACTTGAGAAAATAAACTAACTTCAGCCTTCTTAAAGAGGAAGTCTTGTGGGTAAACCTGTGAATATTAAGCTTTCATATAAATGTCAAACCACAAGGTATAGTTCATAGATGTGATAAATTTGAAAGAGTGACTGACCACATGCAACAAAGTGTACAAATCCTTTCTATAAAGTGTAAAAAAAAGATGCTAGATACATTCAATTTTTAATTCATTTTTGTATTTTACTTTTTAAACTGCACTGAAAAAATTGATGATTTCAGTTATTTTCTTTGTAAATATTTTCGCAAATAATTACAAAGGAACCGCTAGTAACACACTGAATTAAATGTGGAATTTTGTGGTACTATATAAAGACCGAAGCTGTTATTTCTTTCAAAACACTCCAATAATTTTTGTTTTATTACTTCAAAAAATCATTTTACAGTGAATGAACTGAACACTTCATTTGGACCTGGTGGATTTTATGAATAATCATTTATAAAACTGATTAATTCAAAACAGCAAATCTGTATTTAAAAGATCTGCCCAAGATAGCGTAAATGTGTGTGACCGGACAGCTAAACAGCAGCTTAATAAATCATAACTTTCTCAGCACTGAAGCACAGTTCCAGGAAATCCCCTCATTCATAAGCATTGTGTTTGTTCTTGGTCAGGTAATGTGACTCTATGAACATCATGTGATGGAGTTTGGAGACAGATGTGGAAATATGTAAATCAGAGAGCAGCCATTGACCCTTTGACTGTTTCCACTGTCTGAGCTGATGGGAGAAAGAGAGTATCAAACAGAAATACGGTAATATATGAAAAAAAAACATGTCTTGACTTATATACCTTTACACTCTTAAAAATAAAGTTTCCAAATGGGGTTTTATCAGTGAGAAGAAAGAACCATGAAAGAACCAAGAACCATTTTTCAAGGAACAGTTCTCAAAATAACCATTTTTTCTTATTGTAAAGAGCATTTTAAAAATCTAAAGAACATTTTTCCATTATAAGGAACTGTTTGTGGAATGGAAAGTGTCCATGGATTATTAAAGGTTCTTCATGGAACCACAGTTGGCAATAAAGAGCCTTTATTTTTAAGAGTGTATTTGAGGAGAATGTTCAAAAATGCATGCAATATAGTGTGAGAATTTGCTCATTACTGACTTTGTAGTTATTCTGGAGATATCTGGCTGGGCTTTGACATGACAGTGACCTCTTCTGGTTGTCCTATAGGGCTAATGTGACACATTATAAATCATCCTACCTTATAATGAGCTTTGGATGAAACTATCCCAAATGTGATGTCTGAGAATGCATTTTATTCAAATGCACACCAGACGTTAGCCAGACAGATAAGAACACAATTTAATCTGTGTGATTTGAGGTCTGTCAAACCACACAGGATTTTATGATGTCTGAATTAATGCATTTTCATAAAAGATGAGTAGCAAGTTTTATTTCGCAGTAAGCTGGATGATTGCAGGCAATGTGGAAAGATGAGCAGAAGACATTACCCTCTTAAATCCAGACCATCTGCACTGGAACATTTCACAAAGGAAAATACTGACATGTAGTTGATCATCATTTATGGCTTTTTATTCTGGCGTATGCTTTTACGTTTCCAAAAAATGCACCTTGCGTCAGATGCGTATATTACAATAAAACCCAGACAGGATTTCTCCTTCTATGGAGATTCAATGGTGGAGCATTTCCCAAAAAGTCTGAGAAGGAAAAATGAGCAGAGAATGCACTGAATAGAGTCTAGATTAAGGCCTGCACTGATAGTTCCAACAGATAGTGGACTGATCCATGCCATTATGAAGAGATTCAGCTCAGACAGGAATCTGAAATCTGATATTACACTGCTAGTTTCACTCTGGGATACTTCATAAAGGACAAAAGGTTTTTTTCATGAATATTCTGATCTAAAGCTTTTGCTAAATTAATAGTCCATTACAACTGAAAGCAACAAAGATCAACAATGCTGCTACAATATTACAGAACTATTAATATTAAAACATAAGTATGACTCTGGCTGCTGGTAACTTGTGCATTAAGCTTAAAGAAATAGCTCACCCAAAAATGAAATTTTGCTGAAAACTCACCCTTAGGCCATCTAAGTTGTAAATGAGTTTGCTTCTTCATCAGAACTGATTTGAAGAAATTTATCATTACAGCATGGCTCACCACTGGATCCTCTGCAGTGAATGGGTGCCGTCAGAATGAGAGTCCAAACAGCTGATAAAAACATCACAATAATCCACAAGTTAACCACACGACTCCAGGCCATCAAATAATATCTAGCTGTGTCTATAATACAGTTTTCTGAATCAGGAGAAAAATATGCACAGATCAAGTTTCTAAGATTGTTTCTAAGTGAAAACAGTCTAAAACAGTTCTATTTGTTGTATTTCTTTCTTACAAACATGCAGCTTTTCATGGACTGGAGTCGTGTGGATTACTTGTGATGTCTTTATCAGTTATTTGGACTCTCATTCTGACGGCACCCATTCACTGCAGAGGATCCAGTGGATTCAAGTGATGTAATGATAAATTTCTTCAAATCAGTTTCAATGAAGGAGCAAACTACTCTACATCTTGGACGGCTTTAGGGTAAGTACATTTTCAGATAATTTTCATTTTTGGGTGAACTATTCCTTAAAGCTTTACATAAGCATCAACAATTAAAAAAAAGGCCTTTGCTTAAGAAAATATGACTGTGGTGATGTATGGAACAGAATTATTTAGTGTCTTCACAGTGTTCTCATTCCTGGCAAATTCTTTCTTTAAAAAAAAGGACCTATTACGCAGACTCTGCCAGAGTAACAGAAATAATGACAAACATTTTGTCTAACATTGAGATGTGTTTAGACTTTTCATTATTTTGTTGTGATATTAAAGAGGGGGGAAATGTAAGCACATACGGATCCAAATAAATTTGGCCAGAACTGTGAATATTTGGGTTCCCAGCAGTTGAGGCCTCAAAATGGTAAAACAGCTGAATACTTTCCATTTCTATGAAATTACCTATGACTATGAGTTCAGATCAGCTCATAGAGGGACATTTACATGGATCATTTAAGTTCAGACTATGCAATCACTGCCTTTCATTCTGTTATGACATACCTTTGTAAATACCAGAATTGTTAAATTCATGTTGGACAATGTATTATTAGTGTACATTGTCAGTAAAGCCACAAAGAGCAAAATAACACAGTTATACTTTCACTAACAACATAGAAAAGGTGACAAAAAGAAACAGTATTTGGTGTGTACAGTATATTCATCATTGTTTATAGGTTGCAGACATGTTGGTGTCAGTCTATGCGTGTTAATTTAGCACCATCTGCTGGAGCGTCTTCTGGTCAACAAGAATTATTTTAGGAAAACCTGTTTATCCCATCAACTCCAATCCCAAGAAATAACAGGTCTTATAATATGTTTTTTGTGACCTTATTAAAACAATGCAATTATAGTGGTGCTTTATTAGTAGCATAACCTATTGCCCATAACAACTTATACAACATTACATACAAGAATGTAAGGAAATAAACCTATTAAGTCACATGTATGCATACAGCACACTTTGCTGTGAAAACTATTTTGATTATAAGCTTTTTTCAATGATCAATAAATATTATATTAGAAATAAAAATATTGAGATACAATTATTATTATTATTTGAATTCTTACTCAAATTGTAGCATCTTATTTACTGCAATTGTTAAACTCAACCTTGCTCAACAATTTTACCTAAAATGTTAGACTGAAAAAATGATTACTCAAAATAATTTTTCTTTAATTTATAGGAAATATATGTTTATCAACTATGACAAAACAATATTTGGTCCAAAGCCAGTCCCTAGTTACTGCAAGCTAAATTTGTAACCTTTCAATTTTTTATTTTGCTTTTTACTTTTACATTTTGTGTTAACTTTAACTTCATTTTAAAGTTTTATTCGTTTTGTTTTGTTCATTTTATGTCTATATAGTTTTTAATCATTTGTATTTATTAGTTTTACTTTATTTAGTTTTATTTATTTCAGTACTTTAACTAAAAAATGAAAAATGTTGCCTTTGGTGTCTAGCTGAAATAAAATATGTTTATGTTTTTAATGTTTTTAGTTTTAATTACGATAATAACCCTGATTCAGACATATTTCAAATTTTATTAACAGGGTTGCAAACCAATAACTAAATTGAAAATTAAACCGCTCATATAATATTTGCTCATCTGTCCCAGCAAAGCCCCAAAACATGCTATAGATTTATAATAAATACATTTCTGAGATGATGTCCTCATCATATCTAACAGAGAGGTTACATGAATCATTACCCACTGTAAAAGTTAAGATAAGTGAAGTTCTACTTGGAATTTTACGTTTATGAATACACAAAAACTACCATAGTGCAGTAAGGCTTGGAAAAAAGAGCTTCAAGGTGAGACGTGCAAACTAAAGCGAGCAACTCCTGCGTCCTGCCACTAGAGTTCTCCCACAGCCTGTGACTGTATGTGTGTGTTTTTACCCCCTCCGAGCTCTCAACTGTGGCCGGGCTCCTCCAACCAACCACAATTCTGACATTTAACTCCGGAAACACAAATGTAACCAGCGCTGCGTTACATCCTAAAGTGAGACTGAACGGCGAGGCGTTTGATCAGCTGTCGGACAGCGGTAAGTTAGCGCATAAACCGGGTCGATTTCATGACATTCGCAGCAAAGAGGAACAAAAAATCCACTCCCAACTGGTTGGTTTTGTCTAGAAGCGAGGGAGGGATATCAACATGGCGTCCATGTAGCTCACCAACCAACAAGAATGTCTAGGCACCGATGAAGGTTTTCCCTCCATTTGCAATTTGATTGGGTTATTAATTGTTATGCTTTACGGTGTGATTGCATTTAGCGCGTGCCAAAAACAGCTCGCGCGTTTACGATGTCCTCGTGTTTATAGTTTTGCGACTCTTCGACACCCGTTTGTTATTTCTTTCAGGCACTGTGACCGAAAAGCGGGACCTGCACTGTGTTTTATTGATCACTGATAAGACCGACAGCTGTCAAAGTCATCGTGGCTTTTGAAATGAGGTTATTTTGATCGCTTCGTTAATATAATCGGCTTTTAAATGCTTTTACGCTGTACATTCCAGCACTCGGGTTGTGGATCACATGAGCTGTTGTGGGTTCTGTAGCCATCTGCGGGGGTTTTAAAATCACTGGCAACATTTTGTACGCTGTAACAGTGTGAACAAAAGTTACGATTGTCACAAAAACTTGTAACGTTGCTGTAGTAACATTCGATCAGGAAGCGATCGCTTCCCATCCTTTCTGCGCATGTATTGCGCAATAAAGCGAACAGGTCTCGCTGGTGACATCGAAACCGCACTCAGTGAATTATGATGTTAACCAAAAATGTGGGTGCATAAATAAATGAATAGTATTTAAATGATGTAAATACGTATGTGGTGAATATTCTAGATATGTCAAGGCTTCCACGAAAGCTGTTTCATTCTACATTGAGTGGGTCGCCACCTTATGGGTGCTGCCATGTTAACGTCACGTGAGCAGCCATGCAATTGACCAAGTTGCCAGTAATTATAATAACAATGTTTTACAGCACAGTAAAGCACCAAGGTGCTTTAAAAGTGTAATAACAGACGGGTTTGTTGTAAACAACCAGCATTATTTAGAATTCAAACTTAATGCACCCAGGCCAATTGGAGTTAGTATGACTGCAACAAAAACTGCTAAACATAAAAAGTGCACTATTAAATTTACTGTAAAATGCAAATGACTTAGAATAGCTTTCCTATTATCCCCTCATGAATAATACTATGGTGTTACATTATATCATTTTACTTGTGTTCTTTCCATGCATTGAGGTAAGTTTGTTGAAATGAGAACATTTATTAACCAATGCTTTATTTACATCATGTAAAAATAGGTGGTTAGATTAATGTCTTTACCTTGAAAACTATTATTTATGTGATTTAATTAATGAGTGTGTCTTGTTTGTATTCTTGGGAACTCATTAGAATGCACTTTTATTGATAAATTGCAGCCTAAAAGGAGTTTCAGGTCTTCATCCTTTGTATAAAAAAACCATCTGGCCGTTGATTGTAGAAGCTATAACTTACAGTATGCACAACAGCAATAAATGTGACAGTCATTTTTATCTGTTCTTCGTGCCACATAGAGACCTAAAATACTGCAGACCGACTGCAGAGTGAATACTGCTGAGAGTTTTTATTATAGAGCTGGATTTGCTTTCTACATGTCATTTTGACTCTGTAAATATCTGCCATTCTGTAATGATAGTGAGAGAAACTTGTTGTCTTCAATATCTTTTGACATCAACACAACAGTTCTGAAGAGTTTTATAAGAAAGATTAATGTTTAACCTGGTTAGTGTTTTTTATATGAAGATCCTGAAAGAATTTCCGCCCTAGGTTTACATGTGGTTAGCAGGAGCTCTTTATAAAGAGAACTGAGAGTTTAGAGTCCACTTAGATGGAGACTTAGAAGTCATGTTATACACTGGTGCCAATTTCCGTGAAGATCTATTGTTTGTCCACAATGACAAAGATACATAAGGAGAGGCACTCTTTAGAGAAATGGTGTGTAATCTGATCCTCTCTCTGACAAAACTAACAAATATTTGCATTTTGCTGTTTTATATGCAAGCACCTAAGCTCTTCAGTCTGTACTTTGCTTATTGTGGGAAGCGTGCATTTTTGTTCAAGGGCTTGTTCTGGTTGAATTATTCTAGGTTGGAACTGGCCACAATGTCGAGGGTGGTGAAAAAGAGGCAAGCGGACCCCAAGGTGGTTCAGTATGTCTGGTCGGCCATCGAAGTCATCCGCAATCAGAAACAAATTGCAAACATGGACAGAATCTCAAAGTAATTGCTTTAATTCTTCTCCTTTTACTAATAATATCAGTGTATGCATTTGAATCCATGTCTAAGAGATGGTGTTGCATGTTTTGGTGCAGATATTTAAGTCGTGTGTATGGGATGCACCCTAAAGACACAGCCAGGCAGCTAGTTTTGGCTGTCAAAGACGGTCTGGTGGTGGAGACGCTCACAGTGGGCTGCAAAGGCTCCAAGGCTGGGATCGAACAGGAAGGATACTGGCTTCCAGGAGACGAGATGGTGAGACATAAACCAGAGCATGTCTATTTTAAACATAACATACTTTTATCTACATGCTTCCTTGATAAAAATGCTCAAGGTAAACATGGCTTGGTTTTACTACACATTAATCAAATGAAATAAAGAGCTCAAAATGTAGATAAGCTGCTGGCTCCAACACAGCCATGCACTTCTTAAGACCATCAGTAAGACATTTGATTGGTTCCTCAGCTTACATGGAGCAAAAAAAAACTGGTTGATAAAGTTTATGACTTTGACGCTCAACAGTGAGATTTCAGCTGTAAACTTCCTCCGTATGCACTAGTGATGGTAGATGCTGATGTTTCAGTGACTTCACCAGCACATAGAGACATTCCTCTGCTGTGTGAGAGAGCATGTTTGAAGGAAGCACTGTTTGTTTTTGGGGTATGGCTTATAGCTGGGAATATACACATCTGTCCCAGGTTTCATCAGCTATGTGTGGCCTTCATTCAAAAAAAAAAAAAATCACAAATATTTGCTTATTTGTATGAAAGACCTTTTTACATACACTCCTATTCAAAAGTGTGGAGTCAGTTTAAAAGAAATTAATTTTAATCAAGTTAAGACTTTGACATTGTTACATTTTCTTATTTCAAAGACATATTGTTCTTTTGAACTTTATATTCTTTCAAGTATCCTGAATAAAAATATCTCCACAAAAATATCAAGCAGCAAAACTCTTTTCAACATTCATAATAAGAAATGAGCAGCAAATCAGGATATTAGAATGATTTCTGAAATATCATGTGACACTGAAGAAATGGCTTCCATCACAGGAATTAATTACATTTTAAAATATATTCAAGTAAAAAAAAAAAGTTGTTTTAAATTGTAATAATATTTCACATTATCACTGTATTTTTGATCAAATAAATGCAGCCTTGGTGAGCATAAGAGACTTCTTTCAGAAACATTTAAAAAATCTCACTGACCCCAAAGTTTTGAACACTAGTGTGTGTAAAAGCATATTTATGAATATGAGTATTAGCAGTATAGATGAATGTTTATGTTGTTGTGTGCTGCATTCTGGTATTTCTCACACCAAACACCCACCCGCGAGTCCCTAACACGGAGCGCCTGTGGTTAGTTTCAGCCAACCCCAGCTCTTAGATTAGGATTTTAAACAATGTTTTTTGGATCACTTGCAATCGCAGGAGCAGATGTCAGAGGGAAGCAAGGTATGTTCACGTCCAGTTGCTGTAATTTCTTTAATTAACAACATAATTTGCCCTCTAGTTAATAGTATGTGTAACCTGTGCATGGGACAGCAGCTGAACTGAAGGAGCTTCTGTGTAGCCTTAGACTTCAAATTTTCCATGAAATTTAAATCAATAATGCACATTCTATTTAACTGTCAATCAAAATATGATGATAATACACACTCTTTATACTGGTATCTGCGGCTACGCTGGCATCAACAAGCTTCGTTTTACTTCAGTGCTGTGCTGTGTGAGGTTTTGTGCGCCTTGTTTTGTCACTGAATGCTCATTATTAGTGATTTCTCTCTTCTTTAGCCCTCTCTGCCTTCTGAAGCTCTTTTCCAAGATGTGCGTATGCTTCACACACATTAATCTTACATGTTTTCAAATCAAGATTTTGTTTTTTGCAAGATTTGTATGTCAATGTCAAGACCAGTTCAGTGTCAGAACCAGTTAGACCTGTGTTTGCCAAGTTAACAAGCTGTTTACTAGGGATAAGACCAGTGTCAGCAGTTAACTTATCCATTCAAGGACAATATTTGCACATTCAGAGCTGATTTCTGCATTTTTATATTTATAAGGGCATGTTCTGCGTATGCATAAGGTATTTAATTTATTAACAGAAATTCTTGATCTGAATAATTAGGAATCTACACTATATTGCCAAAAGTATTGGGTCGCCCCCTTCTAATGAACAGGTTTGACTACTTTAGTAATTTCTGTGAGTACAAATCTTAATGTTCAAGCATATAATGATATTCTAGGAAATCGTGTGCTTCTAATATTATAGCAAAAGTTTGGACAGGACCCTTTTCTATTCTAACATGACAGTGCCTCTGTGTATAAGGCAAGGTTCAAAAAGAAAATGATTGATTCAGTCAGTGTGGAAGAACTTGACTAGTCTGCATAAAACCAAGTCCTAATCCCAGTTTAACACCTCTGGTGTGACTGTAAATGCAGACCTTGAGCCAAAAACTCATCACCAAACACCAATAACTTGTACATACACTATATACAAAAGTATTGGGACACCCCCTTCTTTAGAACAGAAAAATGCACTAACAAATCTGTGGCAACAACGATGGGAACATAATTCATGTATTTAAAAATTGTATTTCCATCTCTGTTACAACAGTTTTGGAAGTGTCTAAAATGACTGTACCCATATGTACAAGTCATTGGAGTTTGTTGATGAGTTTTTGGCTCAAGCTCTGCATTTACAGTCACACCAGAGGTGTTCAACTGGGATTAGGACTTGGTTTTATGCAGACAAGTCAAGTTCTTCCACACTGACTGAATCAATAATTTCCTTTTTGAACCTTGCCTTATACACAGAGGCATTGTCAGAATAGAATAGAATAGAATAGAATAGAATAGAAAAGGGTCCTGTCCAAGCTTTTTCTATAAAATTAGAAGCACATAATTCCCTAGAATATCATTATATGCTTAAACATTGAGATTTATACTCATGGAAATTACTAAAGTAGTCAAACCTGTTCGTTAGAAGGGGGCGACCCAATACTTTTGGCAATATAGTGTATATTTGTGAATTTAAAAAAAAATGAATTTGGTCACTCTATTAGCAGTTTTGCTTCAAACCCCTGTTAACTTCTTACACTGGTTTAAACCTGTTTTAAAGGTAAGAATAGAAACTAATTGCAGACAGTAGCAGCATTTTCTGAAGTAAAACTTTGGTTAAAGAATGCAGATTTTGTACTGTATCCAGAAAAGTGAATATGGTGGAATGTCTCTGGTGTGTGTTGGTGTGTATTGAGGTGTGTGCAGTAGATTGATGATATTTTTAGAGGATAGCATTAACATACAGTGAATGTGATCGTGGCATGTGAGAATGTGATTGCTCACCATTTCTTTCAAAGAACATTTAGTCATGTTTAAGGTTTGATTTAAATGGCCATTTGATTAAAATATACAGTGGGGATCGAAAGTTTGGGCACCCCAGGTAAAAATTTGTATTAATATGCATAAAGAAGCCAAGGAAAGATGGAAAAATCTCCAAAAGGCATCAAATTACAGATTAGACATTCTTATAATATGTCAAAAAAAGTTAGATTTTATTTCCATCATTTACACTTTCAAAATAACAGAAAACAAAAAAAGGCGTCTGCAAAAGTTTGGGCACCCTGCAGAGTTTATAGCATGCACTGCCCCCTTTGGAAAGCTGAGACCTGACAGTGTCATGGATTGTTCTCAATCATCGTCTGGAAAGACCAGGTGATGTCAATCTCAAAGGTTTTAAATGCCCAGACTCATCGGACCTTGCCCCAACAATCAGCACAATGGGTTCTTCTAAGCAGTTGTCTAGAAAACTGAAACTGAAAATAGTTGACGCTCACAAAGCAGGAGAAGGCTATAAGAAGATAGCAAAGCGTTTTCAGATGCCAATATCCTCTGTTCGGAATGTAATTAAGAAATGGCTGTCATCAGGAACAGTGGAAGTTAAAGCAAGATCTGGAAGACCAAGAAAAATATCAGACAGAACAGCAAGCAGGATTGTGAGAAAAGCAAGTCAAAACCCACGTTTGACTGCACGAGATCCCTCAGAAAGATCTGGCAGACACTGGAGTTGTGGTACACTATTCCACTATAAAGAGATACTTGTACAAATATGGTCTTCATGGAGAGTCATCAGAAGAAAACCTCTTCTACGTCCCTCACCACAAAAATCAAGCGTTTGAACTTTGCAAACTGAACATATAGACAAGCCTGATGCATTTTGGAAACAAGTTCTGTGGACCGATGAGGTTAAAATAGAACTTTTTGGCCGGAATGAGCAAAGGTACGTTTGGAGAAGAAAGGGCACAGAATTTAATGAAAGAACCTCTGTCCAACTGTTAAGCATGGGGGTGGATCAATCATGCTTTGGGGTTGTATTACAGACCAGTGGCACAGGGAACATTTCACGAGTAGAAGGAAAAATGGATTCAATAAAATTTCAGCAAATTTTAGACGATAACTTGATATGCCATCTGTGAAAAAGCTGAAGTTAAAGAGAGGATGGCTTCTACAAATGGATAATGATCCTAAACACACCCTCAAAAATCCACGGTGGATTACATCAAGAGGCATAAACTGAAGGTTTTGCCATGGCCTTCACAATCTCCTGACCTCAACATAATTGAAAATCTATGGATAGACCTTAAAAGAGCAGTGCGTGACAGACAGCCCAGAAATCTCAAAGAACTGGAAGACTTTTGTAAGGAAGAATGGGCAAAGATACCTCAAACAAGAATTGAAAGACTCTTGGCTGGCTACAAAAAGCGTTTACAAGCTGTGATACTTGCCAAAGGGGGCAGTACAAGATATTAACTCTGCAGGGTGCCCAAACTTTTGCAGATGCCATTTTTTTGTTTTCTGTTATTTTGAAAGTGTAAATGATGGAAATAAAATTAACTTTTTTTGACATATTATAAGAATGTCTAATCTGTAATTTGATGACTTTTGGAGATTTTTCCAACTTTCCTTGGCTTCTTTATGCATATTAATACAAATTTTTACCTGGGGTGCCCAAACTTTCGATCCCCACTGTATGGTGGGATTTTCTTTGCTTTCATAGTATCTGAAAGTGTTAAACAGACTTGATCCAGGTTTTAACTACTTCCAGTGTAAAGCATGTATTGTTAATAAGCATATCATTTGAATTTGAATCATAAAAAATGGTCATGTAAATTGAACCAAAATGCAAAAATGTAACATTCTTATGCTCCTCTCATAATATCAAACATATTATACACCTATGATCTTTTGATTAACTTTGTCTCATTATTATAACTAATGAGTGGGTTTTATATTTTTGCTTTCTTGGTGCTTTGGAAAAACTGCTAATTATAGAAGAGCAGCCCTCATACTCTGTTTTCTCTAAGCTTCAAATGTTGATTAAAAAAAAAAATATATATAGATAATATTTTAATAAATTGGATAGAGTATATTTAGAAATATAATAAACCCAAATTGACATTTTGCATGTTGGCGGTGCTTTTACTAATTAGTAGTCTCTCGGGGCTCTGGTCACAAATTTTAAAAACATTTCAGAGTAAGAGGGCTGATCTTAAATCTATTTCGTCAAGATCTTGTTTGCAGGTCACGAAAAGATTAATCGTTCCTGGATCGCTGGTCTTGTTCCCAGGAGCTTGGTGGTGGCCCAGGTGGGCGGGGATGTGCATTACTATAATGTGTGTGTTTCAGGACTGGGAAGCGGAAAGTCATGACTGGTACTGTTTTGAGTGTCACCTTCCTGGAGACGTGCTAGAGTGTGACGGCTGTTTCCGTGTCTACCACCTCCGCTGTTTGTCTGAAGACCATCGGCCACGCGACACAACCTCCCACTGGCAGTGCGGCATCTGCAGGGTGGGTATAGAGAGACCCTTAGAAAACCCAGCTCAGTTCAGATTGAAAATTCTGACTGAAACAGACATTCAAAGCCACTTCAGCTGAAACACTCTACGTTAATATGCCAAATGGTTATGTTGTTTGGCAACAGCTTATAGTTTAGGATATTTTTTTATTTGGAGGAAAAAATATGATTATTATAAACTAAAAAAAATCATTATTAAGTGAATTTTATTCTGATTATTGATAAAACTAGAATGTGTCAGCATATTAGAATGATTTCTGAAGGATGAAGATTGGATGAAATTTAAGATGGCTGAAAATTCAGCTTTGCCATCACACGAATAAATTATATTTTAAAATGTTAAAATAAGTCATTTTAAGTTGTAATAATATTTCACATTGATATTGTTTTTTACTGTATTTTAGATCAAATGAATACAGCCTAGGTGAGCATAAGAGACATCTTTTAAAAAAAAAATAAAACTTTTGAACTTGCAGATTTGAAATGACTATTAAACCCCCAAATGCATTTTAAGAATGTTACATCAGATAATGATGTGGTTATTGAGTCATTTGTTTCTTGTGGTGATGTTTACTAACAGGGCAGTAAAAGGAAGAATTTGAACAAACAGGAAATGACAACATGCCTGAAGTTCATTCTTGGACGCATGAAGGAAAGGGTGGGTTTCACACTTTCACGTCTCACTTTTTCCTCGCTAAATCATGTAGAAATCAAGCCTTTGCCCCACATGCATTTTCTGTTGAAATGTGAAGCAGATTTCTTCCATCTGATCGTCTTTCAGGCTGTGGACCTGCACAAGAGAGGCAAGGAGTCAAAGCAACCCATGTACAGAAGACTGATCCACACGCCTCTGGATGTGGAAAACATACAAGAGGTACCCAGACACAATTCAAAGATCATGTCCCATCAGCCTCAGCATGTTCTCATGTATCTTCTGTCCCCCTACAGAACATCTCAGAGGGGAAGTACAAGAGCTTTGAGGAGTTCAGGGCTGACGCTCAGCTTATTGTTCACAACATAGCCATTCTGCACGGAGGTGAGACGTATGAACCACAGTCATGAGTGTGATTTATGAAACAGCTTGTGTGCACTTCACTCAAGTGTCAGCTTGACCAATACCACATTCTCTGTCAACAGTCAACAGCGATCAGATGGAAATTGCAAGACTTCTCTACAACGACACATGCCACGAGGTCAGACCGAGCAAACAGTTGGAATTTTAAGCTTGTTTAAGGCACTTGACAAACATAGTTAAGCTTTGCCGTTTCAGTTTTTGACAACATTCTTATGTTAATGGGTAAAAGATTTTGTGCACTTTTTGAACAATGAATCGCGCAATTATTTATTTGTTTCAGGTGAACGAGCTAATGCTGTGCAGACACTGCTTCTATCTCTCGAACGCACGACCCGACAACTGGTTCTGTTACCCATGTGTAAGCACAGACGCACACACTCTCATTCCTGCAGATTTACATGTGATTTGTGAATGTACTTAAGGATGTTTGTCTGCGATCAGAGTCCGACTCATGAGCTGGTGTGGGCCAGGATGAAGGGCTTTGGTTATTGGCCTGCAAAGGTGATGCAGAGGGAGGGTAATCAGGTGGATGTTCGGTTCTTTGGTCACCAGCACCAAAGGTGAGCCTCAGGTTACATTAGGAACATGCACAATATTGAATTTAAAAGAGTAAACATAAGACTTCAGAAGCTTCATTCGAAACTAAACAAGATTATTGAATCAAGTATTTGTTTGTTTCATCACTCAGAAATGTTCACAGAATTGTCTATATTGTATGTTCCATTACAATGTTTTAGTAAAATATAGGTAAATATTGGTATTTGGTTAATATAAGTAAAGTGTCATTCGTTTTGTTCATACAATGAGGAAATACAATTAGATATTTTTTTCCTAAGTTTTTATTTTGATGTTTCATGCAATTTGATTGTGAAATATTTTTAACTATTAAAATTTGTATAATAATATTAATTAAATTCATGTTTATGTTGAGGTTTAATGATGAGTTTTATCAAGGCTGCATTTATTTGATCAAAAATACAGAAAAAAATGTAATTTTGTGAAATATTATTGCAATTTAAAATAACATTTTTAATATACTTTAAAATATAATTTTTTCCTGTGAAGCAAAGCTGAATTTTCAGCATCATTACTCCAGTCTTCAGTGTCACATGGTCCTTCAGAAATCATTCTAATATGCTGATTTATAATCAATGTTGGAAACAGTTGTGCTGCTTAATATTTTTTGGGACCTGTGATACTTTTTTTTCAGGATTCTTTAATAAATAAAAAGAACAGTGTTTATTCAAAACATAAATTTAGTGTTGCAATATACACTACTGTTCAAAAGTTTGGGGTCAGTAAAAAAAATTTTCTTTGTTTCTTTTTAAAGAAATTAATACTTTTTATTCTGCAAGGATGTTAAATGGATAAAAAGTGATAGAAAAGATTTCTATTTTGAATAAATGCTGTTCTTTTTTTACTTTTTATTAATCAAAGAAAAAAGTATCACAGGTTCCAAAAAAAATATTAAGCAGAACAAGTTTCATCACTGATAATAAATCAGCACATTAGAATGATTTCTGAAGGATCATGTGACACTGAAGACTGGAGTAACGGCTGATGCAAATTCACCGCTGCGTCACAGAAATAAATTGTATTTTAAAGTATATTAAAATAGGAAACCAATATTAGAAACTGCAATAATATTTCACAATATTACTGTTTTTTTTCTGTATTTTTGATCAAATAAATACAGCCTTGAGCATAAGACACCCCATTAAAAAACATTACAAATCTTGCTGATCCCAAACTTTTGAACGGCAGTGTATGTATATAAATAATAATAATGTGTATTAATGTCAAAAGTTTAAAAATGAATGAGTTTTTGTATCACCTAGCCATACTGAAAGCTGGCTTTGACTCACCTAATTGTAGACCGGGTGTAGATCTGTATGTGGGCAAACTAGCTTGTGAAACCAGCAGGCTTGTCTGTTTTGCTGCAGAGCATGGATTCCTTCCGACAACATCCAGGAGATCACAGTTAACGTACAGCAGCTGCAGGTGAAGCGCAGCTCGGGGTGGAAGAAGGCGTGCGATGAGCTGGAGCTCCACCAGCGGTTCGTGAGGGAGGGCCGAACCTGGAAGGGGAAGCTGGAAGAGAAGCATGACAGGTCGGACAGGCACAAAAGACAGGAAGACAGACAGGAAGAGGCGGAGTCAAGTATCTCCTCCACATCCAACGAGCAGGTGAGCACTTTGGTGCATTTCATTTTGAAATAAGCCTGATTGCCTTTGCTTTATTTAATATCTGGTTCTCTTATGTTATTGACAGTCGAAAGGCAACCAAGAGCCCAAAGCTAAAAAGAGCCGCCGTTCCCAAGTCGCCGAGCCCAAAGAAGAGGTTTGTAATGCAATGCGTTTATTGAATGAGATGTGATATATAGCGTTTACGGCACCTTTACTATATCTTGCTGTTGTATCAGGAACCGGAGCCTGAGATGGAAGCCGTCAGCTCAAGTCAAGAGATCCCAACAGCTGTTCCACATCAACCTGAGCGTATGTCCGTGTCCACCCAGACCAAAAAGTCTGGCTCGCCTTCCTCCTCTTCCTCACCAGCTCCTCGCATGGTACACAGAGGCTCTCAGACGGTCAACGAGGGCAGCTGCCAAAACATGTGCCACGACAAATACACCAAGATCTTCAGCGACGTCAAAGAAATGATGAAAGCGGAGAACAAGCGGGAAACCGAACGCGTCCTGAAAGAGGCTCTGGACAAGGTGAGGAACTTCTTTCATTTTGGACTGACATCTGGCTCCCTCTTGTGGCCAGATACAAAGATACCCCTTTTCCTCCAAGAAAGCCACCCTTGTTGGTGGAAAAAGGGAGAAATTGCAGCAAACTCAGCAATGTGCTCGTCCTTACAGTTGCGAGCGGAAATGGAGGAAGAGAAAAGGCAGGCGGTGAACAAAGCGGTGTCCAACACGCAGGCTGAGATGGAAAGAAAGTGCAAACAGGTGAAGGAGAAGTGCAAAGAGGAGCTCATGGAGGAGATGAAGAAGATGGTAGCTCAGCATAAACAACTTATTTCCCAGACCAAGAAGAAGCAGTGGGTGAGTGAACTTTCAGAAGATCTTATTGTTAGAACCACCGGACAGTCGAATCATATTGCATGCAGGTCCATTTTGACAAGGAAGAGACAGTAAAAAATGCTTAGTTTATGAAAAGCTGTCAAAACTATGAAAATATAGGCTACATTTAATCTTTAATGACTTTTTAAAAATATATTTTTATAAAAAGATACAACCATACCTAGGTATTAACTTAACACATGATTTTATTCAGATTTATATGATCTAGGACACTTTTGTAAAATATGTTTTTAGATTTCCTTGTATCTTGTAAATGCTTTTGGAGCTGACTTTGTTGTTAAACATTAATATTTGCACCCCTACTGATGAACCATTGCAGCATGGAAAATGTATCATATTTATATACATTCCAGAATAATTTAGATAATAATTTATTACAAAATTAACATGTAGGTTTCATAAATGGAGACTGCTTTTGAGCTATCAGATTATTTGTTCTTATTAATGTAATATATTCAAGTACATTTTAAAATTTCAAAGAATTTCTTGATTTTTTTTTATGAATAAAAAGACAGTAAATGTAGTAATGCTGTAACATTCAAAACTTTGTATTTTTGCACATTCACTCATTATTGAAAAGTTGCTGATCAGATTCAATATTTGCATTAAAAAAAAGTTATGAATGTTTTATAAGCTACTGTTCCACCAGGTATAAACAGACACTGGAATGAAAAATAGTATGTAGACTTTGAATGCATTATGATTGCTAATATTACTAAAATGAGGTAAAATTCATTCAAATGTGACTCATGTTAAAGAGCATCTCCTCCTGGCAGCTTCATCAGTATTTGAGCATTATTTTTCTTCTTAGATTTTTTTTTCCCCCAGAAGCTCTAATTTACCCACCATGTTGTTGTATTTACAATCTATTTATAGCTTTTACGTGTTGCTAGGAGATGAGAAATGGTTCTCCAGCATATTACTCACCTGAACTCCAAAATTGTCTTCTGGGAAAAATTGCAGCTCTGAGGGCAGAATTAGGAAATGAAGAACAATTTTTGTCTGAGTCAATAATGTGATCTGGGGTTGTATTGTACCTCTGTAGATGTTGAATTTAGTTGGTTAACCTGATTAATGACACATTAATGAGAAAACTATCACCACACGGTTTTTTTGCTGCTCTCCTTATGGCTCTGAAACAATAGCTTGTGTCTAGGTAACCACGATTTTTCCAGTAGAATGTGATATCGTCGTTATATCGCCATAATGTTTATGTTGCTGTATTCATCAAACACGGATGAATGAGAAAAAAAGAGCGGGATGACCTTGATATTAAAATGAGTTGATAAAAGCGCATTACGTTCCGATAAAGAACTGCATTCAACACTCGCACGCGGACAGGAAGCGTTCTTTGTGCGCGTTTTGCAGCCTGTTAAGGCGCGCGACTTTCTCTTTCGCTGTATGTTGAGTCTGAACAGTGAACAGCCTACACGCAGAATTATTTCAAAATGTCAGTCTTGGCAAGTATTCACGTAAACACAGTGGGTTACGCCTTAAGTGAATGTAAAGTTGAATGTAAAAAGTCAAAACAAAGGTTCGTGCTTCCGACTGTTTAAACACTCGACTTTAAGCTTTAATTAATGATTAACATTTAATTCACAATGAAAAATAAAAAGGTGTTGTCTAATTGCTTAAATCTTTTCTTACATTACTTAGTCTGGTATTAGTTTCTGCTATCAGATTATTACTTTTATTGGAATTGTAAGTATTTCTACCAAAATAACTATATCGTTATACCCACCCCAGTTCTAAACATAACCTCTCAAAATAAGAGTTTTGTGGCTTTTAGTCTGTTACCTTTGAGGTTAATCTATATGCTAGTGTGCTCCTAAACACTGACAAAAACTCATTTTTAGCAGATAAACATACTTAATTTTGTCTTTCTGCTGGGAAAACAAACCTAAGATAATGACTCTTTCCGCACTTCACAGATTTTTGTCCAATCAGTTGCTCTCTAGAATAAGAACGTCCCCTTTAACAGATAAGCAGACTGTATTTTTTTTTTTTTTCCCCAATAGGAAATGCACCATAAGAATGATGATCCATGAGTATATTTTACTGAACAAAACTCTTGTGTGCAAGTCTTTTAGCACCTCATTGTTCTCTCTATTCTGTCTTTCAGTGTTATAACTGTGAAGAAGAGGCGATGTATCACTGCTGCTGGAACACGTCGTACTGCTCCATCAAATGCCAGCAGGAGCATTGGCACGCCGATCACAAACGTACCTGCCGCCGGAAGAGATGAGCTGCAGCTGGCCACGCCCCTCCTCTCGACTCCACCCATCCACGAGCCACGCTATTGGATAGATTTTAGCACTTACCACCCTCCCCCTACCTGTGGATTCTTGATTTTTTTTTTTTTTAGCCAGCATTTTAAACCCCAGCTCTTAGAACACTTTTACCAGAACATTTGCTGAGTTGCGGTGAACGCTAACAGGGCAGCCAGCGCAGGACTTCACGAACCTTGTGGAGATGGTTTTATGTTTGGATTGTAGCGGTATCTCATTGCGTATTCCTTTTTGTTTTTACCCTTTTATTTGCTGTATGACGGAAATCAGCCTTGCTTGCATACAGACTAGCTGAAATGTGAAGTACTAGTAATCTTTTTAAACACAACTTAATCTGAAGCTATGTAGATATTTGACTTTTTTATATAAGCGAATCATGTCAGCCTCCTGCATTGAGTGAAGTTGGTGCTTTTAAACTCGATGGTTGGTTTTTATCAGTGGTTGTGATGTGTCATTTTTTGGGAACAGGGTTTAAAGATGGCAGGTCATGTCTGTCTGAATGATACAATCTTCCATTAATGAATATGCACATTTCATGGTTACACTTTTAAATAGGCCTTTTAATTTTTAACGAAAAAACTAAATTATATGCTAATTTTGGGGTCCATTCCTGTAGCTTAAGTGTACTAAATCTTTGCCGAGTGGGATCTTTAGTGAGGTTTGAACGTGTGGGCAAATTCATTACCAGTGCTCCCAGACAGACGAAATTAGTCACCATCCCGTTATATAGCAAAATTTAATCAGACTTAAGATTGTACAGAGATCAGTGTAAATTAAACAATCATAAATGATCGCTATAGGGTTTTATCATTAAAAATGACCTTTCGTGGCACTTTTTGATCTAAGAAAAAAGTTAAAAGGATAGTTTACATAAAAATTCTAATTCTGCCATCATTTACTCACTCTCAAACAGTTAAAACCTGTATGGCTTTCTTAAATGCTGGTCCACATCCACTTTCAATGTATGGAAAAGAGCAGCTTGTACACTCGGCAAAACATCTCCTTTTGTGTTTTTCGCCAGAACATCAGGCAAACCGGTTTGGAACGACATGAGGCTGAGTAAATGACAAAATTAGAATTTTTAGGTGAATTATTATTTCTATAATTATTGCAATAACAAATTTTTAAGTACAAATGAGGTCAGATCTATCTTTAGAGAGTTTTTGAGATTTGTCTATGTCGACCGAGAGAACCAATCAGCTGAAGGATGTAGGGGAACATGAGATTCTTCTCTAATGTTTTTGCACAGATCCATATCTGCGTGAACTTGTATTCTGTTTCTCTCTGAAGTTCTGGATGCGTCTTAAATCACGTCTGATACATCCAGGCTTCTGTCCTGCCCTATTTCTCCTCCTTTCTCTCTCTCCCTCCCTTCCCAACCTCACTGTTGCACTACATGTAAATAACTGTTTGCCGCTAACCGTGACTGATGACGTTTGCACGTTAGCATATGTACATTTCATGAACACATTAACTATGTATTTGATAAAGTCGAAATGTAAAGGAAAAAAAAAATATTTGTGATATAACGGTAATATGTTCCATTCCAGTGTGCATGAAATCAGGTTGTGTGTACCTTATTTTGGGCTCTGCGTTAATCTACGTTCTTGCGTGTCATCGGTGATGCAGTATGTCTCCTTTTTGGTTTTCTAGGGTAATTTGACACCACTTTGTAATTGCAAGTAACCCTTTTTTAAAATTTATTTTTTAACTTATATTTATGCGGACAGAGTAATGACTACTGAGAATTTCCGACACCCAGCGAGAAGTCTGCTATACAAACACCTGTCTTTCATGTGCATACGAATTAAAATGTGGTGTAAACGTTTTCCCCTTTCTTGCATTACATTATGTAACAGTACTATGTATAAATAAAACATATCAACCGATGGTAGTTTTGTTACTTTTTTTTGTCTTGCAAATTTAAAAAGACAAATTTACCAATCAAAGCACTTTATTGCACCATATTTTGTGAACGTAGGCCAAAGCAGGCTTCTATAAAAGTGTAATTTAATACTTTTTAATCATGTGTACAAAACAGAATTTCAAACACACCTGCACCATACAAAATAAATTTTGTTTTTTGTCTTTTTTTCTCTAACCAACAATATTTACATACACCATGCAGACTCTCTCACGTAAGTCCAGATTTCCAACAAAAAAGGGAAATAACTTCACAGGTTGAAAGTTATGTGCACATTTTTTTCTTTTCAGAATGGGGAAACATTTCCGCTTGTATGGGAATGGCAACACTAAAGCTTCCGAACAGGTTAAGACTTATTTCCTTCATTTTTAAAAAAACTAACAGACAAAAAAAAAAAAAAGAGAACATTGCATCGTCACTCTCTGAATAAGTGTAAACTCAGTTCCCATACACAGTATTGACGTCTATGACACCGATTCAATCCAAAGTAAAATAAAAGGTTGCGATAAATAAACCAAGACCTCGGTGAGGCCAGAGGGTGCTGATATCTGACTGCAGTAGATCTCCACGATTTTGCCTGCCGTATTATCAATCGCCGAGGCAGGATGTGGAAAAGAAAAGAATAAAATCCTGAACAGGCCTACTCCGTTTTGTCATGGCGATTTAACGGATTGCCAGCGCCATGAAAAGGAGTTCAGAAAACGCGTCCCTTCTAATGCAGCTGGTACAATGAAGAACGATGGCACGCTTCTTTTTCTCTCTTCGCTATTGTTTGCATTATTATAGCCAGTCGGTCATGTTTCATGCTTTGCCCATATTGCATGTGCCAACAATATGCCGGCATTTATTTAGCATGTATTTCCCACATAAGCCGATTAAAAACAAGAGCTTAATCCATTTCACGTGAGCTGATCGGGGTTGAAAGTAAACGGTGAGGCATTAACGTAAATGCTCTTTTATGAAAATACCAAAATCTGTGTGTTAGAATTCAAACGCTCACAGAATCTGTGATGTTTGAGCGGTAAACAAAAATGCACTTGTGTAAAAGCCTGTGTCAATAAATAATGATGCAATCACACAGAAAAAACGATACAAAACAAGTTCAAAATTCAATCCAAGCAAATAAAAAGAACGTAACAAATTACGGTGCAGATTTGATTCATAAAAGCAAATGTAAACAAAATTCCAGGCACATTTTTTGGGGTTCGTTTTCTCTCGGAAAGGGCGCAGCGATTTAGTTTAGTAATTCGCAAAACTGAAGCATTTGTTCCGCATGTTTGACATCGTCTTGAAAGTACTACGAGTTCGTATTTTTAACCGTTCGCTCGGTCAGTTGATTCTCTCTACAACAGACACCATGCAAGTGGGAAGTACTGCATTAGAATGTTTCATTGGTGATTCGTAGATCTTATTTTATATATATATTTCTTTTTTTATATATATTTGTATGTATATTTATATTTTTACATAGACTTGATGTGATACTACTCACTCAAGATGATACAATGTTTTATATCAGCAATATTATTTAATGAGGAAAACATTTCCAAATGCCTTCGCTCACCGATTCTAAAAAGAGCAAAATAAATAAGAACTATTATCTGTACATAATTACACAATATCAACCGACTTTGTGTTCACCTTCAGCTTTGTACAATGATATTAAACATGGAGGAATCGAAAAAGCAGGGGACGTTTTTTCTTCGTTTTTGCTTCCTGCTGTTCGAGAACATTTACAAAGGTTGAAAACTAAACCGGCAAGTTGCTGAAGGACGGCTGCAACGTACGTACAAATGTAACAAGTTGTTGTTGTACCTTTTTTTTTTTAAATGAACGGACAGAATGGCGTCCAGAGTGTCTGATATCACGTCTACTTTCAACAAGTTACTCCAAATCATCTGGAAACCTAAAACGCACATTTCGCCACAGTATGCAGATATTTAAAAATACCCTTCGCTCATGTAGGGCGGAATAAAAATGAATGATGTCGCAACACTTTATGTGAAAACAAAGCGACGCGCGTACACAAGCAGAAGCAGAGGCGATTCTTCTTCCCTTCAGGAGACCGAATCCTTCTGCCAATCTGTTTTGCCGTTTGGCTTCGTTATCGCTTCTCAAAGTTTCTCCCAGTAAGTGTCCATTCGCGGAAGATCGCCCAACCGGTCATGTGCAGTCGGCAAAACACACGCGCGCAAACATCCACGCGTACACTCATGCTACATGTTATATGCCACATAAATGGGGTCCAGCTGATCGGCTAGAAAGCCGTCTCGCAGGTGCATCCTCTGTTTCTCTCCGCGAGAGTTGATGGGAATGACGCCGATGTCCACCACCACCACCACGCCTACGATAAGGTAGTGCTCCTCCAGGACCGCGTTGGTCACCAAAGGAACCAGGTCCAAAGCTTCCTGTTCTGAACCTTCCAGCTCCACGACCACCACCAGCAGGTTGGTCCAGGGAAACACCGCACTGAAACAAACAGAGCAGTTCATTTCAAACATGTCCGTTCACACTGACAGTGATTAGTAGCCGCAAAGGGACAGGAAATCATTTATCTTCAATGACAACTGATCCTTTGAGAGGACAAAATATATCTTAACCAATCAGAACACAAGTGATGTTTAAAATACAACTGCTGATTGAGATTTCACTGATAAAATGCCCTGTAATTCTTGATGGTGGCAACCGATAAGAAGTTTTATGTATTAAATTTTATTTTAAAAAATATAATACATTTAAATGTCTTATATGTTTTAAATTGTCTAACAATCTAAAAAATGAAATGTATTAAATTTTACTTTAATAAAATAATACATTTAACCATCGAAAAAATGAATATACATTTTTTAAACTGTAAATCGTATTATTATGACGGCCAAGTTCACTTGTAGAATTTAAATTGATTAATTTATTTTTGAGTATTTTATTGAATTTATTTAGACATAATAGTGTAAATAGTATACATTTTAATATCAAAAAAGTACATACTTCACTTTGTTTTATTTTATTAATTTAGACAAAATAGTATACATTTTAAGATCCAAATAAATTAATTTGATTGTAGTTTTAAGTGTATTATTTTTAATTTATATAGCCAAAAAATATAAACCGTACACATTTGAATAATCAAAATTAAACTGAATTTAGTTTTCTCATTTAGACAAAATAGTATAATTATACAATTTAATATCAAAATAATTTAACTGTTTAATAAATCTTTTAGACAATTTATTTAGAGAAAATAGTATAGATAATGTACATTTTAATATCAAAATAATCAGTTTGACAGATTTGATTTGTTTATTTAGATAAATTAGTATGAATATACATTATAATAATCATAAATAAACATTCTAATAATAAATTGAAGTTTTAATATTTTTGTATTTTAGATGAAATAGTATAGATAATATACATTTTAGGGACAGCAGATGTAAATTAGCTATTAGCTAACTCTGGTGCAATTACTTTTAATTGTGCATTGTCCCTGTAAAAATAAACAATAAAGTAAAGTAAAGTAAAGTATCAAAATAAATAATATAACATTTCAAATAAATAATCATTTTGACAAATTTTAGTTTTATGTGGTTAGGTTTTTTTCCCATTTATTTAGATAAAATGATATAACTCTGAATATCAAAATACATTTCACTGAGTTTAGTTTTAAGTGTTTTATTCTTCATTTATACATAATAGTATAAACTGTATACATTTTAATCTCCAAATAAATAAATGGCCAAATTTTAATATCAATACATCCCTAAAAAATACAATAAAAATTGTACTTAGATAGGAAGTGAGAAGGTTGTACCATTCCATGATGCTCTTGTGGGTGCGTATCACAGAGGTCTCTATGTCGATGGGGTGATACCTCATTCCTCTCAGCTCCATGGCTTCATCCAGAGCGCCCACTACATACAGTGCGTCATGCCGCTCTGGAAACACAGAGGATGTTAGTATCCTTCTCAAGACTACCAGCAGCTAAAAACCTAATAAACAAGACTAAAGATGCATAATCACCTCCACTTGCATCTGTGAGTTCGGTCCTGCGGAGGAAGCCCAGGTAGCCGGTACGTGCCCATACGGTCTGCGTATCTCCAAAGCTCAAGCGTGAGTTGAAGTGATCAGACTGCAGGGCCTCATCGCCGTACACCGTGAAGTAACCACTGCCGTTATGGACACAATGAACCCAGATCTAGCGACACAAAACAGACCAGGAACACATGAAGTCATAAAGAGCCACAGATGATTTCGACTTGATCTTCATCCTGCAATACGAACTCACCTCCCCTAGATGGGAGTCTCCCAGCGGGCCCTTGGTTTCAGGGTTGGCGATGATGATTCGAACTCCGGGTAAAATCTGGTAGAGGATGAAATTGAAATTCAGTAATGTAATCTTTTCAAAAAACACAGCCAGATGGAGTTGAACTGAAACTGTTGTAAAGCGCCCTACAGGTACCTTTCCAGACTCCATGAGCGGGAGACTGTGTGGGGAGCCTCGCTCGACCAGCCGCACTCTGAGGAAAAACAAGCAGACTGTTGCTTTCCTGACAAATTATCAATTATCAGCTTATAAACACAAGTGTGGACACGACTAAAGACATTTTCAAAATCCGACACTCCTGAGTAAATAAAATTAGATTTCAGAGTGAACATGACTAAAATAACACTGGAGAAAAATGTATATGCATACAGTACAAAACAAATGTGCCGATATACAGCAATCACAATGATTTGCATGTGGCAGTTTTTTTTTTTAACTACTGTCTTTTGAAAAACTTGTAAAAAATGTATTATTTTGAGATATTATTTTATTATTATTGTGAGAATGAATTAAAAGATTTTACAAAGTAGGCCTCATCTAATATCTACTTAATTATCAAATTAACTTAAGATACTAAATAAAGTAACAGATTTACTAAATTCTATATTATTACAATCGCAGGTCAGAAATCACGACTTTATTTGTGGTTACTGTATTCTACTAACAAACACTTCTGAAAAGTAAAAATTAAAAAAAAAGTTTTACACAATTAAAATTAATTAAGGTTAGGGTTTAAAAAGATATGTTGTTGACGAAGTAAATATTCTCGGGATAATATTTTAAATACTTAAGTACAAAAACATGTTACCTTTATAGTATCATACTTAATATTTCTCACAGTGTTTGAAAAATATAACATCACAAAGTATATTTGATGGAAATTCAACACATAAGCTAAATGTAACAGATGAATTCAACAAAATAAATATGAATATGAGTAAATATAATGGAATTTAAACAACTAAATTGTTTAGATTTCATAATTATATGGTAATTCCAATTTTTAGGAAATTTAGTGAATTAAACACTTTACAATGAAAGGTACTTCCTCTAATTTGATTATTTTGTTTATTTGCTTAATGCACACAAACCAAACGATAAGATCATTATTAAGAAATGTCTGGCAGCTTTACATTATGCAACACAACACAAAGACAAAAAAGTACACTTAATTTGCTATTATATGAAAAATTCTATCATTTATTGCAGCATTTTATCAAATATAATTCACACTACTCTCCAAATATCTCCAGCAACATTGTTCAATGGAAAACCTGTATTGTTGACCAGTATTCCAACCACAGCTCACTGGACTCATTTCATTATCCTTATTTTGCATAGTTCTCCACTTTGATTTCTCTTCATTAAATCTCTCACCTGTCGTGTCGGAGAGCTCTCATGTCCACGTACACAGTAGTCGGGTCTGGTCCTGATGTCCCCTGAAATGCATATCATGAAGCCATTAATCAGGAGATACACGCTAATGCAGTTTATACTGCTCAGAGAACTAGCTACAAGTGATTTCTCTAGGGGAGGGGAAGAACTGGTCAATTTCCTCTGAGTCAACCAACTTCAGCTGTTAACTAGTTAGTAGCAGAGCCTAGAGATCACAGACTGAAAATGGTGAAAAAAGGAGTTTGAGGAGGGGGAAAAAAGGCGAGACAAGCAGCAAACAGAGACAGAAACAACCTAAAATTTAAACCATCACCCTAAAAGGCACACGGTTATAAATGATGCCTTGAACGGAGGCGTTTTAGAGAGCAGAGCGAAAAATAGGAATCGTTTATGAAGGCGGGATGACAAATGTGTGGGTGTTTGTGAAGCAGAGAAAAAGACGGCCGCAGATGAAAGCTGACAGACTCTTCAAAGCTCTGAATGTTTGCTTGCGGTGAAAGCGCCCCAGTATTGCAGATCTTTCACCACTGGGTGGACGGCAGAGCGTTTACCGGCTGCTTTATAAACTTAGGTCTGCCTTAAGGCTCTTTCAGACTCCCATCAGTGCTTCAATGCTCCTCTCAACACAAGCGTAATACGCTGCTTTGACCTACACATCAAAAGTGCAGCAGATAGTGTCATGGACGGCCAAATTTGGAGATTTCTGCCTTTATATTATAGACTAGTGGTAAAAGACTCACAAGTTTTTCTTCTAAACCACTAGATGGCATAAAAACTGACCGCAGCACTTCTAAATTTCCATGGCTCACTATGCACCTGGAAAATTTGGCTGGTCTGACAGGAACGAGTTGATATAATATTTAATGTTATTTAAAAGGTTAAAATGAGAATTGTTGAAAATGTTGCAAATGAGACTTACAAAGGTCTGCTTAATAATTTTCAGTTTTGTAAATCAAGTAATTAAATCAACAGTTTTTTAATAACTGAAGAATATGTAAAAGTACTTTTTTTGGGGAGGGGGGGGGGGGTCCCACTGCTGGGGCTAAAGGCACAATAATTGACACGATAATAAATATCTGACTTTTTCATTTGCTGACATGACATGGTCAGATTTAAATGGTCAATATAATTTATTAAATTAGAGATAATCACCAAATTTATAATGAAACCATCATATTTAAAAATGATATTAATCATATAAAATATAATTTATTGTTTCTGTAAAGCCATATTCAATTACTGAGGTCTCTTTCAAAAACTCTAAGAAGCTTTCAAGATCTGTATTTTTTAAATTAATTTTTTCTTTATTTTTTAAAATGATCTAATTTACTTACAGCCTATTTATTGAATTAAATCAAATTAATTTTATATATATATAAAAACAGAATATGGTAAAATATTTGTTGAAGTGGCTGTATTGAGTTAAGCATTATGCAAAACATATTAGTTTAACTGAAGTATTTATATCAATACTGGGGGCCTTTTGTGTCGACTGTGTGTTAAAAGTCCCCCCTTGCCACCTCATATGTTTATATGATTTTTTTCAACAAAACAAACTTATTTTATTTCTTTACCCATAAAACGTGTTAGTTTTTTTTTTTTAGTGTTTAGTGTTTTTTTTAAAAATTCTTTTAAATAAATTAGTATTGATCAAATTATAATTATTATAAGAATTTTAATACTGGTTTATCCCTAAAGCAAACAAAACCAGCTACATGCATGTCTTTTTCGGTCATAAATTGCTTTCAGAATGTCATAAAATTGCATAAATTGATATATCATACAGCTTGATGTACAGGATCAGTCTCTCTTCCATTTGGATTTTCCTTATGTCAGGTGAACTGTCCAGTAATCATTGTCGACACTTTGCAAGGTCAGCAGCAAACAAGACCAACTGTCTGAGCACGTCACGTTACAGCGTTTGAACTAGGGATGTGCCCAAATCTGAATACCATGTTCGGAAAGGAAATGACGTGTACGACGGAACCCCTAAAGGGAGGAAAAAAATATATTTCAATCCTTTCTCACAAATATATTGTTGGGTAATTATACTGTATATAAATTGCGGCCATGAGGGACCTGCTATTAATATGCGGGGCATTGAAACCGCTTTTGAACGCGCTGGCTTGTTACTTTCACTTTCAAGATTCGCGATCGCACTTACTCTGTGCATACTACTGAGCGGCAGTATTTACCACACATTTTACAAGATTAGATGTTTGTCGATGGTGCTCAGGATCTGCAAATCGTTCGCCATCGTCCAATCAATCATCTCTCTTTACTCTGTTTATGTGGTAAGTGACATTTTATGTACTGTAATGTAACAGGCAACTGCTAGCAAACGGCTAACCATGTCCCTTTAGCGGCTCCGTAGAACGCGTTGTTCGCTTTCCGTGCCTTTCCGAATATGTATTCACTATTCGGGCACATCCCTAGTTTGAACTGCACATCACTTCTTAGAGTTTGCTGCATTTGAGGACCTGTGAGTCATGTGAAATGGCCTTTATGGAACAATACAACTGAGAAATGAACAGACAGAATACAAACAACTGCTGCTTTTGAGTACAAGCTACAAATGAACACTCATCATTTTGATCAAATGAATGCAATTATTTTTCATGACTGATCATTACTGCACTTGCAATGACTGTTCATTATGAGGCACTTCGACACCCCAACTCCATCAGAAAGAAAAAATATCTAGAATAGAGTGCTGCAGTGATGATGGATTTTGGTAGGCCAACACAGACGTTAGTATCACCCTGGTCCCTTGACAAAACCCCAATAGGACTTTTCCAATGGATTTTGGATTATTGCAGAAAATAAGCTCTGTGACCAACAAACGTTTGATCATGATCATTTTCACAAATGAAAACAACTTATGAATTCTGAAGCCTAAATACATTCACCAGAAGTAAAAAGCTAAATGTAGGCTATAAAGAAACTACACAATGGTCGCCAGACTCCCACATCACAACCATTAAGCTTCTCTTTCAGTCTTTATTTTAACATTTTCCCGTAAATGTTGAATTAGAATAGTTTGAAAGAGTGAAATTTCACCTATTTGATAAATCTCTTTCTTGGTGTGAAGACGTTTCAAGGGATAGTTCACCCAAAAATGAACATTCTGTCATTAATTACTCACCCTCATGTCATTCCAAACTCGTAAGACCTTCATTCGGAACACAAATTAAGATGTTTTTGATGAAATCCGAGAGCTTTCTGACCCTCCATAGACAGCAACATAACTGACACGTTCAAGGCCCAGAAAGGAACTAAGAACATTATTAAAATAGTCCATGTGACATCAGTGGTTCAATCGTAATTTTATGAAGCTACGAAAAGTGTGCAAAGAAAAAAAAAAACGACTTTATTCAACAATTTCATCTCCTCCATCTTCAACGCGCGTTCACAAGAGTATCACATGCTATGGATGCTGCTGACGCAGGAGCCAGCATTCTGAAATAGAACCTCCATGTCTCTCAGTTCATCGTCTGTATTTTCTGGTTCAAATCAGTAATGTGCAAAAAATTGCAAGTCATCCTCTCTGTTGAAATCTTCGGACTTGTTTACGAAGACTGTTTTATTTACAGCATGTGTCTTCCTCTGCTTGTAAACAAGGTGCAGCACATCCAGGTTCTACATCAGAACGCTGGCTCCTGCGTCGGCACACGCATGCATCGTGGTACTCTCATGAACGCGCATTGAAGACTGACACGAAAGAGAAGAAATTGTTGAATAAAGACGTTATTTTGGATTTCTTTGTGCACAAAAAGGATTCTCGTAGCTTCAGAAAATTAAGGATGAACCACTGATATCACATGGACTATTTTATCGATGTCTTTACTACCTTTCTGGGCCCTGAACGTGGTAGTTGCGTTGCTGTCTATTGAGGGTCAGAAAGCTCTCGGATTTCATCAAAAATATCGTAATTTTTGTTCCGAAGATGAACGAAGGTCTTACAGGTTTGGAACGACACAAGGGTGAGTAATTAATTATAGAATTTTCATTTTTGAGTGAACTATCCCTTTAATGTCCCAGACAATCTTCATAGTCCCATTTAGCCACTTCTTAGCAACTGCCTTTTTCAAGACAAGTCAAAAAGCTGTTATTTTTGATGTATATTATGTCAGAATAAAATGTGAAAATATCTTGGGCTTGTGTAAGCCCCAGACTTAATTTCAGGTCTTTTAACCATTGACTCTGGGACGATGAAACCTGAAGTGATAAAAAATGCTCGTTTTCAGGTTTTGTCCTACAAAAACAAGTCATTCCTCCAGCACTCTATTATATGTAGTTCACAAACAGAAACAGGCCAGCAGAGGTCTCCCTGTGTCTGAAGCACAACAATCGGCTCTGTCGACAAGACACGGTCCTTAGAGACGCATTTCAGATCATTGACTCACATAGTGCTGGAGTCTGTGATATTTCATGTGTAGGCACTCGTGTTCCGAACAAAGCCCCTTGTGTTTGTGATGTCACGGCAAAACAATGTGGCTGATGAAGGAGGGGGAAGCACGATTCCACCTAATGGCCATGATTATAGAGCCCTACGTTACAGGAACACTACTAATGACTGCAGCTGCACAGTAACACGCAACTCTTAACCCCAGTGTAAGTCCAGGTGAGCGGCAATCTCACACGGGGAGGGTTGGATCTCACTGCTCTGAGGTAAGATCAAACCGAGGGCATCTTTCCTGTTCAAAACTGAGTCCAGGAAAGCAGCTCATTAGGTCAGCCATTAGTCTGATAAATTAGTCACACTGACTGGGACGGATCCAGCCGATCACTTCCACTACATTAGCAAAAGCCACACACCGCAAGGATCAAGAGCCGAGCAGCTGAGGGGTAAAAAAGCTAAAGTCGGACCCCATTCCACACCCAGTGCCAGATCGAGCGGGGAGCGTTTGGACTTCCCTACCTGATCCGCAAGCTTCCCGAGCCTGTGGGGCTACAACAGCCAGTGAGCAGATGAGAGACAGGGAGAGAGTGAGGAAAGAGGAATATGGGGTGAAGATTTATGGATGTGACAAATGACAAAGAAAAGGAATATATATATATATATATATATATATATATATATATATATATATATAGACAATAATCGTGATCGTATATATCTATATATATTCACATGTTAATTTTAACTATAATAATTTCTCATTATTTTTCTTAACAGATGATGTCACCAAGGCTGTTATTATAAGAGATTATATTTAAATCATAATGAGATTATATCTAGATTATATTTATATTATAATTAGATTATACAGTTGTCAACATTTGAAGTGGATCAAAACCTTTCATCAATGTCGTCCTAAAACCTAAAACCAAAATGCGTTTTTGTCTTAGGATAACTTTGATGAACTTTTTTGATCCACTTCAAATGTTGACAACTGTACATATATATTATATAAGTAACTATAATATATAAGTTATACAAGTTATTACTTATATATTATATAAATAATAACTACTGTAATTATATATTATATAATAATATTGTAAGATTTCATTCATTTTGACTTTAGTTGAACTCAAAGCTTCTCATTTTTGCCTGTGAAGTTGTTCGGAGTATTTTATGATTTAATGGTCATTAGACTCCTAGGTGTAAAATAATTCGTATCTCTAGTATGTAACCATAGAAACATCTGTAGTATGACTGAGTGGTGTGGTGCTTTTTGCCTGGTAACAAAAATTCTTCATGAAAGCAGGTGGGTGGAAGTTATAACTGCTCTTATTCTGAAACAAACTCTCCCAGAGTTCACATCAGAGTCTTGTGTTAGAACGCTTATTTCATGACGAATGCCATCTGATTATACATTACCCCACTTAATGCACAGACACTTACCAAATAAATAAATAAATGATTGGCCATGAAATTGGGCATGTGTATTATATTTTACACAGTACTATTTAAACATTTGGGGTCAGTAGGGTTTTTTAATGTTTTTGCTCACCAAGGCTGCATTTATTTGATCACAAATACAGTAAAAATAGCTATACTGAATGAGCATATAAATAATATACCAGCATTATATCATCAACTGGCCACTCTACTCAGCAGCAGCTTTGGAAAACCCCATATCAGTAGACAAGTACTATTTTTGACATGTGTTCTACATATACGTTTACTTCAGCGGTGACCTGATTTTACCTCGACAACCTCAGGATATCCAATAATGCTGCACTACTCTCACTCGGAACGCAAACTAAAGGCACAGTGAAATCCTCTCGCAAAGTCTGAACACTAATCCCAGCTGCAGTTGGCTTGCTAAAACAACGCTGGGATTGGGATTACGGCCCAATCTCTGCCTCGCGTTTTCTGGTCAGCACTAGATTAACTGCTGACACACTCACTAACCTGCAGGCAGATGGCCAGGTTCACTCTACATCCGAAGGAAGTGCTGACGGCTCGCGGGTGCAGGCCCAGGTCTTTAAAGAGCTTGGAGAAGGACTGGGTGAGCGCTATCCTGGGCCTCTCCTCAGCGACAACCACACACGTCCTCACGCGGGACAGGTCAAGTCCACGGGACTTAGGGACAGGACAGAGAATGACAGAGCAAATGAGTCATCAGCCTTTAAATTTTGTCAAGTGTAACTAAAACATTTAGTGCCATTAAAAAATTAAACAATGATATATATTTAACTAATAGCATTTTTAAAAACATAATACATAAATACAACAGCATTAATAATAATTGTTTTTTTTAATCAATAATAATACAGTAAAATATATTAATCAAATATATATTCAAATTTAAATATATTTAATTAATATTAATGTATTTCATTTTTAAATGTAATAATTTTCAATGATTCATTCCCACCAGTTTACGTCACCAAGGCCGTCTTAGAATTATAATTACATTATATTAATATAACCATATATCCTGAACCATAATCATACCAAAAATGCCTTTTGACTAAATATAATACAATATGATAATATAATATTATTGGTTGATATTATTTTCCCAGCCCACACAGTGTTGTTGGTATCAGCTAATAATTCAGTGAAAAGTATTATTTACATATTATTTATAAATATATTACTTTATATTTTAATGATTTATTTATTATTATAATTATTTATAAATATATTACATTGTATTTAATGATTTATTTATTATTATAATTAATATATAGTAATATACTGTTTTAAATATGTAAATATAAATATTAATATATTTAAATAACTTCAAATCTATTTTTATATTAATATCTTTTAACATTTTCAATGATTCTTTCTTATCAGCTGAAGTTGTTAAGGCTGTGTTATTATTATAATACATTACAAAATATTAACAGAATTATAATCCGATTTAATAAGAAAATTTTATATAATATAATATAATATAATATAATTTAATTTAGAATAAATAATAATATTTTTCCTTAGAATAACATGCACTAAAAGTAAATAGGGTCAGTTTATACATAATATTCATTATAAATGTCTCATATTTCCTCCTCATTGATCGTTGTGATGTTAATAAACTGTACTCGGCTCCAGACTGCAGTTAGTAACTATGGTAATCTCAATGACTAAATCAGAGTAAATAAAACAAGATTTTATAAGACAGGCTCGCCAGGAGGCACGGACGGCCTTTCCTTCACTAACTCAGAACAGACGTTAATTACACACAGTCACACCTCCTGAACACAGAACACTCACACACGCAAGACCACCAACAATCACCTTCTGTCACTGCCGCAAATATAACATGAAATCTAACCAAAAATGGCTTCAGAGCTTTTCTCAGGAAGGAAAGGAAGCGAATGATTGACACTTTAGAGAGAATCTGGTACCTTGAGGGATTCTGTCTGCAGGCCCAACCCCTTGGTGCAGAGCTCCATGACGGAGTACGAACAGAACGTGTCTCTGACCCGAAACTGACTGACAGCCAGCAGCCACAGAGCGGGGTTCACCTCCAGCTCGGACGGGGGAATCAAGATGGACTGATGCCCTGAATACACACTTCACCCAGTGGGAAGAGACAGAAGAAAACACAACGTTACCACCACACAACAAAAGAGTGGAGGAACCTGCCCACCCTGACAAATAAGACACACTGGGAGAACAACACATCAGTCAAGCGAGACAGGAGCTGAGCACACACTTTACGCTACAGGAGACACAGCACAGCATAAAAACATACACTCGTGTGAGCGCAGCACAAAACCAAGATTTTTCAAGGAAGCAGTTCAATACTTGTGCGGCTCGCCTGCCTGCAGAGCGTTTCGGCCATCAGTGTTTCACTGATGCGATTAAATGACAGAGAAATATAAAATACTCCAATGATTAACTGTAACAGCATTATTGAATTGTTACATATCCAAACAACTGAAAGAAATAGTGCATCTGTGGCCACATTTTGAACTGTTGCTCAGTTTTAATTACTGTCATCATTACAGCAACTGACTCATAATTGAGTAAACTTGTACTTTTGTTTAAGCAATATTCATTCTTCAGGGAAAAAATCAGTTTTATTTAATTTACAAGGGGTGAAAACTGCATATAACTTTAGACAGCCAAGATTAGTGATTAAAACCTCATGCATATAAAGTATACATGATTAAGTCTTGTAAAAAGAAATTTTGCATGCTCAGAGTCTAGTTGGAAGATATTTAAAAAAGATATATTAAAATAGAAAAAAACTGAATAAGTGAAAACTAAAATAAGATATTTTATGCATTTTACTTTCTTATTTTTTAGTTCTATTTTATTCTCTGAATTTGTTTTTACTGTTTAAATTATGATACTATATTTGTTTTTTTTCTGTAAAGCGCTTAAGTAAAGGTTCTCCATAAATATATAAATATTAAAATAAATTAATAAAGTTTATTTAAATTAATTTATTTAAAATAATGTACACTGCAGTTCAAAAGTTTGGGATCAGTAAGATTTTTCATGTTTCTTATGAGTCTCTTATGCTCATCAGGGCTGTATTTATTTGTTAAAAAATACAGAAAAAACCCTGTCATTTTGTGAAATATTATTGCAAATTAAAATGACAGTTTGTATTTAAATATACTTTAAAATATAATTTATTTCTGTGATGCAAAGCTGAATTTTCCTCAGCCATTACTCCAGTCTTCAGTGTCACATGATCCTTCAGAAATCATTATAATATGCTGATTTATTTTCAATATTGGAAACAGTTGTGCTGTTTAATATTTTTTGCAAACTGCATACTTTTTCAGGAGTCTTTGATGAATAAAATGTTTAAAACAACAGCATTTATATAAAATAGAAATCTTTTCTAACAATAAAAGGCTTTACTATCACTTTTTATCCATTTAACACATCCTTGCTGAATAAAAGTATTCATTACTTAAAAAAAAAAAATGTACTGACCCCAAACTTTTGAACGATATAACACAATATTTCTATTTTGACTAAATGCTGTCCTTTTTAAAAAAAAATTATAAAAGAATCCTGAAAAAGAATCACAGGTTCCAAAAAAATACGAAGCAGCACAACTGTTTTCAACAATGATATAAATCAGCATATTAGAATGATTTCTGAAGGATCATGGAGTAATGGCTGATGAAAATTCAGCTTTGCTCTACAGGAATAAATTCTATTTCAAAGTATATTAAAATAGAAACTGTTATTTTAAATTGCAATAATATTTCACAAAATTACAGTGTTTCTTCTGCATTTTTGACCAAATAAATACAGCCTTGATGAGCATAAGAACCTTTGTTAAAAACCATTAAAAATCATACTGATCCCAAACTTTTTAAGTTAGTAGTGTATATTTTAGAATTTATTTTGTGCAATGGCTCACCCCACAGACTTCCATTCTAACTGTAAATACAATTATTGCTTGTTTTTACAAACTAGGGGATGGAAATAATTTTCTTAGGAAACAGAGCTAAACTTGTATTGAACCCTAAACATTCCTTTGAAAAAGACAAATCAACAAAACTGCGGACACGATGTGAATGAGTTCATAAAGATGCATTGTTTCCTGCTGAAATCTTGCTGTGCATGTTTTTCCATGTTTGGTGTGATCAGGCCTTTAACCTGCTCTATTAGGATGATTGTGATTGCATCAGGCGACGTCTCTCACCTGCAGAGGCACCAGAGGACAAAGCCGAGGCCACAGTACGGATCCAAGCAGATGGCCACCTCACGAGAGGGATACAACTCACACTGGAGCTTTATAGAGCGGCAAAAGGCACTGGTGGCTGTGTGGGACATCTGAGAAGACACATAAAAAATATAATAAATTAAAATACATATATAATTAATACAGTTAACTAAAACTAAAACCATAATGTGTCATACAACTGTGCTTTATTTTATTCATAATGAGACAATGCGAACTCATGAGGGTTTTTTTTTTGTGGGCTACCATGTGGAAATGCTAGCAAATATAAGTGTATAGGGTTGAACAGGACTTCTGAGGAACTGAACAGATCAGTTCTTAGTCAAAATAACAGAAGATCTACACAATACAGGGTGGTCTCCGCAAACACTCATGGCGCCTATGACATAACAGCGGCTGCCAGTTCAAAACCTGGTTTTCATCTCTAAACAATAAAGAAGAAAAGTTCCTCTGTGCATATGATACCTGATCTCACCAGCGGCTAACTGAGAGGGTTTTGTGTCTATGAGATGAGTTTTCAAAAGTTTTCTTCCTGTTTTTTTGTGTTGGGGAAATAAAGAGCAGGGGTTTCTTATTACACACAACAGGGGATGATTAATACTCACCTTTACTCCTGCAAGCATCCCGGTAGTGGAGACGCTGAAGTCCAAGTAAGCCAGCGTGTCTGGATTGGAGGGTTTGTAGAGCTGAGGGGGCTTCTTCTTTGGCAGATCATCTGGAAAACATGTTAGATAATAAATGAATGTTCATTTAGACATTAAAAATCCATCTGACCTTTGACCCACTCTCACCTGTGTCCAGAACAGGAGGCCACGTCCTGACGTCCACTGCGGCAGACGCCTCCTTTGACTTCAGGAGCTTGGAAATGGCCTGTGTTGTCATCACACAGGCCGATCGGCTCACCTGAACACAAATTCATACATTAGCGGCCATTTTTTTTCCATATCAAACTATATAAGGAAGGATTTCAGGTCAACACCCACTTCCACAATCATTTTCACAGTGGGCAGGGTAGTGGCGATGTTCTGCGGGTGTGGGGGTCGCACTGTGATTGGTACACAACCAGCATACAGGCATCCGTAAAAGGCAGCGATCAAATCGATACCTGTAAATTAAAAATGTGTATGTGAGTAGATTTTAACTTTTTATTCTAGATTACTGGTCTTAAAATATCAGCTAAGATAATTTAATTGGGACTATTATGTATCAAGCATATTTAAAGGGACAGCTGAACAGTTGACGGTAGCCATTGACTTCCATAGTATGAAAGAAAAATATTATGGAAGTAAATGGCTACCATCAACTGTTTGGTTACCAACATTCTTTACAATATCTTCTTTTGTGTTCAACAGAAGAAAGCTACTCATACAATTTTGGAACAACCTGAGGGTGAATAAATGACAGAATTTTCATTTTTGGGTGAACTATGCCTTTAAATAATTTCTGTCCATTATATCCGGTGTCTGGTGTCGTAAACTTAGACATCTTTACTGAACTAACCATTGACCTGATGCCACATAATTTGAGACCCCTGGGTGTAATAATATGAATATAGTGGGACTGATCACAGATTTAGAGTTGTAGATGTGTAGCTGATGCTGTCGTACCAGGCGGGTACACCAGCGCAACGTGATCACCGTCCTGCAGGTGGCCTCGCTCCATCAACATGGCTGCTATCTTCTCCGCCCTCTTATGCAACTGAAGACACGTCAGTGAGCTCAGGACTGTTCCCTACGTTCACACACATACACAAACATGTCAGTTTCTTCACAGTTCTCAGTTCAGGATGAGTTATCACAACTTTTCTATGGAGGGCATGTGGTGTTCAAAATAGCCTGCCATGATAAATGGCCGCATATTTAGTATATTAAAAAAACGTATCCCTCGAAAAACCAGGGCAACATCATTTATGAAACCAATTCCTGCTCCCTAGAGGGAGAAACGGTGCAGAAATGAAAGAAAACGTTTCTTTGTAGGGCCACACTTGAAAACAAGTTTAATATTTAGCTGACACCTGGTATTCTTTAATTAAAAGCAGTTTTCTTAAATTAAAAAAAAAATCAAATATCAACCTAAAAAAATGCAAAAAAATATATTTTTTAATAAATAGGTATATTTATTTATTGTTGAATATATTTAAAAAAAAATTTAAATAATTATAATAATCTATAAAAATAATGTATTAATATATATTCTGTTTAACAAAGAATCCTGAAATAAAAAAAAAATACATGGTTTCCACAAAAATTACAATAATAACAATAATAAGAAATGTTTCTTGAGCACCAAATCAGCATATTAGAATGATTTTTGAAGGATCATATGACACTGAAGATAAGATAGAAGAATATATTTAAAAGAAAATATATAATATATAATATAAAATACACATCATACCCTTGAGCTGAGCAGGGTGAAGAGCACATGATCTGGAGTGGTCTGGGCTCTCCACTGCAACACCTCAGACAGGAAGAGGAACTATGGGTGGAAAAAGGAAGTCCGAGATGATTATTACAAAATCCGATATATTTAAGTATTTAATGGAGATTATATAATATTCCCAAAGTGCCATATCATTATTCATAAGTTGAATCAGAAAATGTTAATACACAGTTTGTTTTAATTGTTTGCATAAGAGTAGGTGGGGTGTTAAACAAGTCTGATTCAATCTATTGTTTTGCCAAATGCAATATAATAAAAGTCACATGACATTTAAAGAGTAACTGTTTAACACAGGATGCTTTTTTGCAATTAGCAAGACCTGTTAAAGTCATTAGCAAGCGGCGCTGGTGTTATCTGAAGGTTGGAAGTGAATGCAGTCATGTGTTACCTCATCTCCCAGAGTTATTCTCACATCGGATCGCATTCCTCCTCTTAGAAGAATGAAAGAAAACTATTTCCATTCACTCAACGGGCCTGATTTTCATAGGCATGAATGGATGGAAGCAACGAAAAAAACCAACAACACAAGCTTGGGGGTGTAAAAATGGAAAACAGTCATGTACGGCTGTGTTTCTTTAAGCGGCGCAGATGGCGAAGGTAACATTTGTCGGTGTCAGACAGCGTATACCCATGCAGGGCTGGAAGGGTGTGAAGGAATGAGCGAAAGAGAGAGGATGAGGAAGGCATGCAAGAGCCAGCAGCCAACAACTGTTGCGGCACTGTGTGTGTGCATTTTTGGGTCTTTGCACATATTTGTTCGAATGTGTGTGAGCATATGTGGTTTGTGTGTGCGTCAGACAGCTGTGTGTGTGTTAAGGTTACGGTGTGGTGCACAGCAGACATGCTGAAGGAATAATGGCTGCCATCTTTCAGCCTGAGAGGGCAGCGTAATGGATTGTATTTGCGTTGAGGTGGTTGACTGACAGCACAGCAAAACCAAAGACATCAACTCAACACTAACATCACAAAAAAACAACCACACCATCCCTCCCAAACAGAGCCCAGCGTGCAATAATTATTCTAATGGAGTACTTTACATTTTCTGCAAAATCCTAACTTTCAAGTGGCAAAAAAGGAATGTTTTAGAAGCACAAAATTGTTGAGTTCTGGTCCGGTGACATAATGTTTTAACAGTTTCCCAGAATGCTCTCTGTGGGGGTCGGGTATGAAACGACCCTGGCTGAGCGCAAGAGGTCTGACAAGCTGTCAGGGGTCAGTTCCTCTACCACAAATCTAGTTGGGACAATTACTGCGTGCCACACAACGGGTCCAAAATGAACACTCGGTGGGTGCCAAACGTGTGTAATAAGTTGGCCGGTAACTTTATAAGGGACTGCAACATGTTTAAGTTGAACTGTAAGATTGATTATCTGACTCTCGCTGATGTAAGTGACACAAGAGATTCAAATCCACACCGGCTACTAAAGAAAAACATCTGTTGTGACTCACTCATCGTCAAGAAACTTGGAAAATGTACTATCAGAGGTTTAATTAAGAGGCCTAAAATTATCCAAGTGGCAATACATGTGGAACATTCTTAACATTAAGCCACCTAAATGAAAACACAGGGAGGAAAATCACAATCTGTCTACACGTTTTTTTTGACAGCTGCAGGAGAATGAATCATCTCATATTTTATGCTGAGAAAATGACTAGAGGGAACAAACAACTATTTTTAAAAAAATAAGCAAGAAAAAAAGAAAATTTTACTGCCTCCTTTTTATAAGTATTTAAAAGAAATAAAACGTATGAATGTACTCTGTGTGTGTGTAATTCCATCCAAAATAAAAGTTTTTGTTTATAATATGTGTGTGTGTGTGTACTGTATATATTTATTATGTATATATCAATACACCCATATCCATGTATATATTTAAGAAAAATGTTGTTTATATATTAAATATATTTATATATGATATAAATTGCATGAATATAAATATATACATGTAAATATTTTCAAAATATATGCTGTATGTGTGTGTGTATTTATATATACATAATAAATATATACAATACACACATATATTATGTAAACAAAAACTTTTATTTTGGATGCGATTAATCACGATTAATCACTTGACAGCACTAATATATCTATATTTATATCTATATCTATATGTATATACACATACACATATACATATATCTATATCTATATCTATATCTATATATATATACACACACATATACATGTGTATTGTATATATATATTTATATGATTAAAAAACATATATGCTTTTTGTATTTTTTATTAGTGCTGTCAAACGATTAATCGTGACTAAATGCATCCAAAATAAAAGTTTTTGTTTACATAATATATGTATTTGTGCTGTGTATATTTATTATGTATATATAAATACACACACATGCATGTATATATTTCAGAAAAATATATTATGTTTATATATTAAATATATTTATTTATAATATACATTATAAGAATATAAATATAGACATGTAAATACATGTAAATATTTTCAAAATATATTATGTATGTGTGTGTATTTATATATAAATAATAAATATACACAGAACACAAACATATTATGCAAACAAAAACTTTTATTTTGGATGCGATTAATCGTTTGACAGCACTACTTTTTATCTATCTATCTATCTATCTATCTATCTATCTATCTATCTATCTATCTATCTATCTATCTTAACTTCTAAATATTCTCATTCACTGGCATTTTTTCTCAGTTTTGGACCCGTGTGCTACATAGCCTCTGAGAGCAATTATAAAACACTCTAAAGCAGCTTATATCTCTCATTATCAGTTATTTAAATGTACTGAAACCCTGGTTTTAAGGACAAATATGTGCTTATTTTTGTGTCTATTCTTGGCTGGATGGGACTCCGTTTGCTGGAGGTGAGAAATGAATGAGAGGGAAGGGAGAATGAATGATGGATGAAAATCGTGGCCCCATGTTACCACACACACACCTTTCTTGCCTGATCATTGTCTTCGATCTGGCCCAGATCTCTGCCACTGGCCTGAGCGATCCTCTTCCCCGAGACCAGGTTTCCCACCATCACAGAGGCGGGTCCAATCTCTGCAGGAGCCAGCAGAGGAAGATCATCACAAACAAGCAGACGGCAACACACCCACAGCTTTTCTGACAGTTCTAATTTTGTACGACATCCAAGGTGACCTTGCCGCATAACAGACCTGGCTGTTTCTGTCTGGGTTTGGGCAGGTTGGTGACGCAGGTGTGAGGGCACATTAGGACATTACAGGGATGCAGGGAGCCTTCCAAAAACAGCTGCTTGGTCTCCGACAGGTGGATTCCTCCCAGAGGAGTTTTGGGAAGGGTGTTAGCAGGCACCAACGCCAAGCAAAACACCCCGACGTTGTGGATGCTGTCTATCGCCTGCAGAAAGAGACGTATTGGATTGTCAGGTGAGGTTTAAAAATAGAGTTCGCAAGGAGCCGAGAAGAGGCTGCCAGCTGAGATCTGATGCAGCCGCTGACCTTTACCGATGCCTCAGGGAGAACCAAATTACCAAACAGGAATTCAGGAAATGGAAGGAAAAAATACCATATTTGCAAGATTAATGACCTACAACAAAAGAGTGGAATGGAACCGTCTAGGTGTGTGGAAATGAAGGCCAGCCTGCGTGCCTGAGTGCGCATTGTTATTTTTACATGCCGGTAAAGACTCGTAAAGTGCTGACAGAAAGTACGCAGGTCAGCAGTAGCGAGATCTCTAATTCAGTTTGGATGGTGACTGGGGTTATGTAGCGATTGAGGTGACTCCCATCAGACTGGACGGGAATAGCGAGTCGCCGCTGCCCGAATCGATCGGCAAAGGTGGGTATAAAAAGGACAAATACCTGCAGCACACGACTCATCCACTGGAAGCTGTCCTCCTCTGTGGAGTCCGGCCGCTGCTCGGCTACGACCACAATTCTCTCGTCATGCAGGACCGTCACAGAAAATACCGCTATCCTGAAGATAGAGATATAGAAAAGAGATTAAAACATCTCAAACCATGAACTGCCCATGTTAGTGACTGGGATACATTGAACATTATTATTAATATTATTAAATAATTATAATTAACAAATTAACAATAATAATTATAATAATTAAATCATTGTTATAGTTAATAATTACATACATTCATTTAACCGACTAATTATTAATTAACCATAATAATATTTAGAATTAGAACAATCAATAATTATAATGATTTTATATATATATATATATATATATATATATATATATATATATATACACACATACACACACACACATTTATATATTTTTTAAAGATTAATTAAAATTAATTAAAATTAATTAATTAATTAAAATTAATTCTATTAATCAAGTTTTTATTACAAATTACAAATTTGTGGATTCATTCATTCAACTAAATAGACTAGAGTGTGCTACAGTGCTATTTTAGTATCACTGATTCATTATTATAGTTTTTGAATTAGATATTTATTTTTATATTTACTTTTTTTTGTTTTCAATATGAATTTTAAGCATTTTAAAGACTTGTAATTTTATTGTGCGTTTGTCATTTTCATTAGTTTTTTATGTCTATATAGTATTTTAGTTTGTTTGTTTTAGTTTTTTATTTATTTAGTTTTAGCTATTTTAGTACTTTAATTTAAACTAAACAAAAAAGAGAAATTTGACCTCGGCAACAAGCTGAAATAAAATAAGCTTAAGTTTTTTTAATACAATTAGTTTTATTTCAGTTAAAATTTATTTTATTTCAAGTAATGAAAGTGTTTTTATAGTTTTAGTTAGCGATAAAAACCCTGCAGCGCTACATTAGATTATTACTGTAACACTGTGGTTTAGCACACTGTGTAAAGGTCCAAGAAAACTGATAAACAAAACCCGAGGTAATTTCACAGAGGCAACTAAAACAGAACAACTCTACCACAACACACCGGGTACACGCTCTCGCTCCTGCCGCCTCAGCAGGTGTTGAATCCATTTAATTTGCACTCTGCATGTCCTCATGTGCTATATATATCACCCGTTCTTTGATGACAAAAAAAGAATACGCTTTGTTTGTTTGTTTGTTTTTGTTGTGTTCTCACCTGCCCCTGTACACAAACTTCATAGGCTCCACTGCCAGCGCTGTTGCGACGATATCATCAGCGTTGTGTCTCCGTCCGCTCACCACCATCAGCCCATCCATCTTTCCAGAGACAAACACCAGCCCACCCGGGCCTATGAAGCCCAGCAGCCCTGTCCGAGTGAAGGGGTACTCGCTGATAGGAGCCCCAGAACTGGTCATGGGGAAAACCTGACAGCAAAATAAAAGCCAAACGTTAAGATAAAACTATACATTTGTGAATAAAATACTGTATAAAAATGCAGAAATTCCCTCTTTGCTATGGAGTCACTTCTCATCCACTGAACATGACGGTGAAATTGATTGGTTGACAAATTTCGATAAAACTTCTAGAATTAATGTAGCTCAACAGATTTAGACTTCTTAAATGACAGAGATCTAGAAAAATTAGCTAAAAATGCCCAAGATTCGCTGTACGTCTCTTTATTTTATTCAGAGGCTAGTGAAAATGTTAATTATTTTGCTACCACAATTTAATGAAATGTCTGAACATTTTTGGTAGCTAAACAGTTTTGGAGAGTGAAACTTTTGTGTGATTTAGTCATATTTACTGCAGACTGTTTCCACCTTTGTGAGGATGAAGTACTTGCGTTTTAGTTTTTTGTAATTGCAACTTTTTATCTCACAATTGCGACTTTATATCTCACAACTGCGAATTCATATCTGGCAGTTGCAACGTAATCTCTCACAACAGCAACTTTGTTTCTCATAATTGCAACAAATGCAACTTTATATCTCACAACTGCGATATTTTATCACAAAATTGCAACTTAATATCACAAGTCGCAATTGCAACTTAATATCTCAAAATTGCGACTTTATATCTCATAATTGCAACATTTTATCTCACAAACAACTTCTCACAATTGCAACAACTGTGACTTAATCTCTCACTATCTCATGTTTTATTGTTTTACTTCAGGTGAAAACAGGCTTCAGATATCAGACTCTGTGTCAGCTGGCCTTGAGAAAATGCCCTATTCATTATTTCAGAGCAATTTAACAAACAAGCCAAGGAAAAGACTTTGATCGGAGCACTTTAGCATCTGTTCGAGCAGAGGTCTGGGGATTCTGGGTAGGAGAATCCGCCTAACTACAGCCAAATCGATCTCGCTCTGATATGACACAAACCTCAAAGGTGTTTTTTGTCATGCCCGAGAGCCCATAATATGACATTCCCGTGGCGATGGAACACACACACAGCTCTCCAATCTCATCTGTTCGGCACAGCTGAGGAACTCCCTCTGGTTTGACCACACACATCAGAGCTGCACATACACAACATCAATAAACACATTACACACTTTATGAAGCAGTAAATACAGCACGCAGAGAGAGTCGTACATTACACAATTCTTTCCTTTCATTGCATTAACACTAAACGCACAACAATATACACAAAGCCACATTTGAGACTTTCTCAGAACCAGTCGAGCATGTACATGTGTGTACCTCCTGGCATCACAGTGCCCACATCCTGTACGGTAAGTACGGAGAGACGCTCTTCTGAGTCCACTCTGATGACACCGTGGCTCAGACCCTGCATAGACAGCACTCCTCGACCCGGCGGCTGGTTACTGTCATCCGTAGGCCTAAAATGTGAAATAAAATACCAGATTACAGCAATATATGGAATTATTTCACAGTGACTCTAATGCAATGTAAACCTGAAGAAGCTAATCGGTCAAACTAGTTTTGATGTAGAAGAAGCTACTTGGTCCAACTAGATCCGACAGATAAGACTAAGCCCTGCCCACACATCCTGTAATATCCACTAATGTCCATATAATGTTCTCACATTGACTCTAATGCAATGTAAGCCTTAGAAAGAAGTTGATTGGTCCAACTAGTTCTGATGAAGAAGTTGATTGGTTCAACCAGATCTGATGGACAGCACTAAACCCCACCCACACATAATGTCCTCTAAAAGACACCCGTATGAGTTAACAGAGATTCTGGCAAGGTACAGCAGGCTTCATTTGAGCGAAATCCATAAAACAGGGTGTGCCGATGAAGTATGCTGGAAATAATAGCTCTGTTCCAAAACTAGTGTGCTGCCTTGCTGTCTGCAGACTGCATAGGCAGCTGCCTTTTAAGGAACATTACAAGAAACTGATGTGGAAATCACAGTTGGTTCCAACAGCATTTTTTTATATTTAGAAGCATATTGGGTAATTGCACAATGCAATTTATTTTCTAAAACTGAGGTATCTTAGAAGGTGGCATAATGTTTTTTTTCTAACAGCCATTGTGTCGGGTGTGTACATACTGTTTGATGCTTTAAAATGCTGACTAGGTAGGCAGCTCATTAAGTTTTGGAACAGAGCAGAAGTGCAGAAATGTTGGACCATCTAGAGCTGAAATGAGAATGAGATATAATGAGGAAGGAAATTATTACCAGAGCGAGAAATATTCTGTGAAACACATGGGCCAAAGCAAATGTGTGCAAAGGGTGAAAAATGAGGTTACGATTAGTTTGCTCTGTAAATCAAATGACGATGACGTAACTTCTATGATGACAGAAACAGCGGAATTACGTATCGTCGGCCGCCTTTGAATCAACTTTTCCCCCCTGACTTCACTAGAAAGTGATGTTTTCATCTGTGACACAAGGCTCTTTTATTAGCTTTCGATTCATTTCACTTTTTGTTCAAATTCATACAAGCTGTTCTCATCCTCAAATTTGTCGTGACAGAGAGAAGGTCTGTAAAAACGTCCAGCGATGGAGTTAATCCTGTGGAATGAAAACCATATGCTCTGCGTTCTGTCACGAGTTTGATTCGGTCACAAAGCAAAGATGTCAGGACTATTCAGGGCTGTAATTATGGAAGCAGCCTAAAAAAACATTATTTTCTTGTAAATGGTTTTGGAAAATTGCACTGAAGGCATACACAGGCTTCGGTAAAGCTCTCTCGATGAACCATCAACTTCAATCTGTCTGTCTGACCAACAGAAAATTAGTTTGTGTCCATATTTCTGTCATTTTTCCCAGTTTTTTTGGGGCTTATGAAACTCGTAAAAGAGAGACAGAAAGATCTAAATGTTCTGGATGGAAAAGTGTGAGTTTATGAATACGAGCTGAAGTTACAGGGTGAGTGAATGGTCAATGTGTCAGCACTCCTCCCACCTCCTGATGGCCACGGTGAGGGCTTCAGCTGAGCTGGCACATGGACAGATGACCTCTGGCCGCAGACCTTTACTTTGGAAGACATTGAGGAACGCGTCACACGATGAGATGGACCCTGCAGAGAACGAGAGAGAGAGTATTATGTACTATAATGTGAAGCCTGTCTTATATGACATTTAAAACAGTTCTCACCTTTAGAAGTATTCTAACTCTGTAGGGTACAATGGGGAACATAGTTCTTGAAGTGACAGTTAACCAAAAATGTCCAGTTTAAAGGAGCCATATTGTATACATTTTTAACATTTCAGTTTTTTTTTCTCCTGAAGACTACTTTTGCTAGTTTGAGCTTTCTTGAAACAAGGAGTTTTTAAAAAGAATGAAACAGGCTGTTTTTGCTACTGTACCTTTAAGATTTCTATATCTAAATGACTTCTATTGTGATCGTTCACACTTAGTCCATCATGATGGGCCAAACAACAGAATACATTTGAACATATAAACCTGTGTATTCTAATGTCATATTTCACTCTAAAAACAAAATAAAAAAGGAAATTATAAAATAACAAAGAAAATTAAGTCTATTTATATGACAATTAAATGTACTGCGTTGTGACATTAATTTTTATTACAATTAAATACAATTTTCTCTAAAACTATCATTATCGTGATAAATACACTTAAGAAATTAAACATATCATTGTCATTACAGTAATGAAAATTTATTTTTATTTAAAAACAATGCTAAATTCAGTACAAATCTTATTTCTATATATTATAACTGAAATTATAAAAAAAATATTATCATTCCATTATTTTCCACATATCTTTTCTTTTCTTTATTCTAAAAATCTACGTTTTTTTTCCCTTCTGAAGCATTTTCCTTTTTTTTTTCTATTAAAATATGTGTTTTTGGACTAGAAAGAGATCCTTGCATTATAAATGTTCAGCTATACAGACAGCACATCAATATCTTCATCTCAAAAGACCAAGAAAAATCCTGTTTCCCCTCATACGACCCCTTAAAACAGTTTTGCTTCCTGAATATTCCATCAGAAACACATTCACTGTATCTTACTGGCATTTACATTGGCATTTGGATGAAATAGGCAGCAGAAGGAAGGTTTTGTCCTTTAGTGTGTCCATTTGTGTACTATGTATCTGTATACGTAAGGAAATGGCTTCTGGGCATCATCTATCCTGACTCAACTCTTCTGTGAGTTATAATCCCAGAGGCCAAATATGAGTGTATACACATTTATATTAGACACTTATGAATGATGCTTTTAGCTTGTTTGCCAGGTTGCTGGGTGTGTAAATAGCTGCTTAACCCTCAGCTTGTTTCCTGTCAGAAGAACAATTTAAGAAACACACAGGTCCGAGAGGAAAGAAGGGAAAGGAAGAGTTAAAACACTAGCTGAACTCACATGGGTTGGATCCGTCGGCCACCACCAGCATGCGCAGGGAGCTCAGGTTGACGTCTCTCTGATCTCGGTGAGCGACCAGAGCCCAGTGCATATCCCTTGACTTGACACAAGCTACTTTAGCTGCACACAAACACACAGAACTAGAAATATCACAAGAGTGGCCATATTGGACACATCCAAAATCATATCAAATGACACTGTCCCTTACATATGATTAATTCATGAAACACGAGCTGAACGAATTTCTGAGTAAATCTTTCATGAAGCTATCATGATGTAAAGGGTCTCAGCGAGGATTTACAAATGATTTATACAGAAATTTGCCCTGTTTATAGTTCATGAAAAATTAAGACTCAAAGTCTGTTTACATCAAGTTCAAATTTTAGGCACAAAAAGATATTTTAAAACAAAACAATGCATACACATGGATTTCATAAAGAGAGTTGAAAATACTGTAGCATGTTAGTTGTTATTAATATTATATTGTTAATATTTTAATATATTTCATTATATATTTTTGGTTAATATTTTCTTAGAAATATTCAATTGTTTGTTTCTTTGTTACATTGGAAAACTAGGTTGATTTTGTTAATGACGACACAAAAAAAATATAACTATTATTAAAATAAATATTATTTAGTTTCGCGTCATTTAGTCAAATACATGGTGAGAAAAATTGCACAAAAATACTACATACTTCTGTGTTTGATCGTACTAACTGGACTAGTTTTTATGCAAAAAATTATTTGGGAATATTATATATTTTTTACCATTGTTTAATCATATCTGACTTGGTGTAAATAGTTTTGCAAAAAAATTAGATTTAGTGTAAACACTGACAGACAGACCTTTATATTGACACACTTTCTGAATCCAGGACAGAGGGTTAACCTTCATCAGGGAGTACGGGATGCTGATTACATGCATCATGTTCATGACACTCTGGAGAAACAGGAAGTGAGATATTAACACCCTGAATGTGGAACATATGATCTTATATTTACTTTTTTTTTTTCAGAAGCATGACTTACAGTTAGGATGCCGTGCCACAAACCCACATCCTTTTTAAAGTCCAATACATTCACTATGATTTCAGCTGAAAGACAAAGAGAGAAGACAGATTTACTACATGATTGTCTGAGAAGGGAGATTTAAGGACAATGGACTGAGCTAGAGGTATAATGCGGTGTGTGTATGTGTGTGTGTTGGACTCACCCTCTGTGTATCCACAAGACTGCGTTAGGGCCTGGCAGTGTGTAAGAAGTGCGATCCGTGTCACCGTCACACCCAAAACACTCCCATCTTTACAGGTCTTATACTGGAAATCAATAAACACAAGAGTGTCATAAATGTCAATCATTAACACAAATATTAACGCATCAAATCTCTTAACAAACACGGTTTGCATGACGGTTAACGGACTACTGTAGAGATGCATGTCAAAATGACTGGTTGATGTCCAGGGCTTATTTAAACTTAAAATAAAAATATAAAAATAAGAAATAATATTTTGCATAAAGAAATAAAGCAAATTTTTGGATCATTAAATAGTTTGACATTTTCACAACAATTTATCACCACCATAAAGCCTCTAGAATTTTTATTCTCATTAAATTGTCATTATTCTAATACATTATTAAATTACAGTAGTACAATGTTTATTTTAATTAAAATCAGCACAAATTAGTTGGAGTACAACAAATACTACTATATATAAATACTTTACAAATTTAGCAATGTAATTTATTTTTGTAATTTTATTTATTAATAATATATATATATATATATATATATATATATTTTTTTTTTTTTTTTTTTTTCCATATTAAATAATTGAAAAATAGTTTTTTTGCCGTACAAAAATGATAATTGGGGGAAATATGATTATATATATATATTTTTTTTTTTCATAATATTTTTTTTTTTCAAATTAACAATACAATATAAAAATGAGGTGGTAATATAGTGGAAATTATGTTTTACTGAATAATACTTCTTTTTACTTTACTGTACTTCTTTCATACTCCATAATTACAGTAAAAAAGAGCTTTTATGAGCTTTACAGTAACGAGAATGAGATTTGAGAGGAAAATTTGCATTATGTCATGATAAAAATCAACAATGCCAATGGTCCTAAAAAAGGCTATATCTTCTTATATAAAATATACATTCTTATTTTTTTCTTTTGTTTTTAGTCGTGATATATTTTCTTTTGAATATGTTCTTCATACTGTACTGAAAAGGAGTACAGTAGAAAGGAAAGCAAACAGTGGACATCTGACACCCGGCCACTTTGCACAGACTCTCCGATTTCTGGGATATGGTGAAGAACATTGAAACAGCTCACTCAAAACTGGTTCAATAACATGAGACCAGCCCCACTCCATCAACCAGCATCTCCTACAAGAGTCCCAATTCACAATTAAACAAACATTAATCATTTATCATCCATTATCCAGTGACTCTCTAATGGAAGCAGCTGTGCCCGGCATGCTGATAGGAAATATTGATTTCTGTGGCTCGAGACATAGAATATCTACCAATCAGATATCATAAAACAATTAAAGTGGCTGGTGGGGTGCAGCACATGGAAAACAATCCCAGACTGATGGTTTCCATTTCAGGAGAATCTTTGTATGTACGGCCAGTAAAATGATTTGAATAAGTAGATATTTCCATAACGGTCATAATTCCATGGGTTAGCTCACCTCTATGTAGGCGGTGTCGTTATTTGCATCTTTGATGTGAGGGAACCAATCACGTGGCGGCTTGGACAGGTGTTTAGATTCTGTGACGAACCATAGCAGCTTTGGCCATCCTGATGAGTGGGTGGGACCAAACAGAGAGAAAACATGAATATTTATACAATTCTATTAATATTCATGCAGCCTGATGATTCAACCATGACTATCATTATCATTATTAGTGGTGATTATCGTTCAAAAGAACGATAGTGAGTGATTAGTGTGACTGGCTAAATGACTATGTGCGTCGGGATGAGAGTAAGTCCGTCTTTTCTCCGTCTCGGGCTAAATGACTATCCTCTCGGGACTTCTTAATCATTACAACAATATCAGACTCATTACCTCTACGTTTTCTATTTATACCCTCTCTCGTCTTACTGCGGCCCAGACAGGGCAAAAAACGCTGACTGCTAGCAGTCTGGCTAAGATAACATCACACGCATGATACGGCCCATCATGCTCTTGATTTTCGCTTGCCGCCCCACATAGACTCTCACTATTCTAGTATATTTTAAAATGCAATTTATTCCTGTGATGAATTTGAAGAAACTGAAGAAATTGTTGAATAATTGTTATCTTAGTGCACAAAAAGTATTGTCGTAGCTTCGTAAAATTAAGGTTCAATCACTGATGTCACATGGACAATTTTTAATGATGTCCTTGCTATATTTCTAGGCCTTGAATGTTTCAGTTGCATTGCTGTCTATGGAGGGTCAGAAAGCTCTCGGATTTCATCAAAAATACCTTAATTTGTGATCCAAAGATAACCGAAGGTCTTACGGGTTTGGAACGACATGAGGATGAGTAATTCATGACAGAATTTTCATTTTTGGGTGAACTGACCCTTTAAGCTGTGGACTAGATTTTATTCTGAAAAACAAAAGTCTGCCTACGTGACACTAGACATCACTTACATAAAGTTGTGTATGAAAGGACTGACCTTTGAACTGTGGTATTTCGCCAGTGGGTCCTTTCGGAAGGCCTTTGTGGCAGGCGTCACTGGTCAGAGCTACAGTAACGCCACAACTGCCCAGGAGAAAGCCAATCTGTTGACTTCCTGCATCCTAATACACACACACACACACACACAGAGAAATAGGCTAAGACCAGCTAACATCCATCATCAGTACAGCAGCAAAATTCACTGCAGGGCAGGTGACGGCCTACTTATTACAGACAGCACACTGAGGAATGATGTTTACCCGTAATACTGCGGTGTGCTTGAATATCTCTTTCATGTTTGATGGTGGAGTTTTAAAATCACCTCCACCTGACAAATGTCCATGTCACCTTTTTTTACATAGTAAAATATCAAAAAATACCTTGCAACAAAATGCAGCATGGTTTTTGGACATGACAAAATGCACAATGGTGATACCATGGTAAAAAAAAATTTTTATCAGATACAATCACTAAGGTAGTTTGAAATATACCATGGTACAAACACAGAGTTCCCTTACAAAACGTAATACTACCATTGTTTTTTGGATGTGTTTGGAGAATGATTCCAGGATTTTGTTTTCAGTACCATGGTACTAATAAGTCTGGTACTATGGCAATATTTTAAGTACCTTGAAGTATCATGTAAATACAATTCAGTACTATGCTATATCAAAGTACCATGGTATTATCACGTTTTTTGTACTGAAATGCATGTATGTACATGGTACTAGATAATACATGTTTTAAAAACATTGTAAAATGATGGTACTCTTCAGTACTTTTTAATCAGTGTACCCTTACAATAAAGTATTCAGAATTACCATAGTACTACTATGCTTGTATATTATCAAAGTACTACATGTTAACATCATACTAAATTGTTTTTAAGAGTACAATTTAAGGAGTACAGTTTCATGCAACATGCAAAACATAAAAAACCATGGTAGTAGCATTGTACTTTTTTGTAAATCTGGTAGCATGGTAATGCTATACCTCAAATACCATTCTAATCACTTAAAACAAAGTACCATGATATTACCAAGTTTTCGGAAATACAATTTCAGGAGTATAATTTCAGTTCCATGGTACACATCCAAAAAACATGGTAGTACCATAATATCTTGTAAATACCATTGTAATCAGTCATTACTATAATATATATCAAACTACCATGATATTACCATGTTTTCTGCACATGTAACATGGTACTGTCATGATATTTTACAAAGTACCTATAAATACCATCCAAATACTACTGTATGTAAATATGGTAATCATTTAATATCATGTACAGGTGATCCTCTAGCTCAAACAGTGACACATGCCATGCCAAAGTTATGAGTTCAACTCCCAGGGAATGCTTGAAATTGCATATTTTGAATACACTGTAAGTGGCTCTATATAAAAGCAGCTGCCAAATACATAAAAATAGATGCGAATCTACATCAAAGTACCATGGTATTATCATTGGACACAATCAAATGACCATGGTTCTTGCACAGTACTCTTCTGTAAGACTTATGCTGTGCTATAATTCAAAAATGCAGAAAAACACACAGCTGCTTTTGCACTGGACAGAAGTTTATTGGTTTCCGAAGTGCAATGCATGCAGAGGAAGCCAGAGAGTGTTCTGCCAGTTTCCAGGTCCTTTCCTGGAATTTTTGGACGGACGAGAGATTAGACTGACTCTTGCCAAAGCTACTCTCCTCCTTTACTTCGACCACTAAAATTCAACATATGTATCTGAGGCAATACCTCAGCCTCGAGGGGTCCGCGCTGATACATTCACCCTGACATTCCAAAAAGATAACAGATCTCAAAATTAGACAGCAGACCGGAGAGCGAGACACTGCATTATTTACAAGGCCAAGTTTCCAGAAGGCCTTTGTAACACTTTGCCATTAAACATGAATAATAAATATATATTAATATTTTGCACTGTACTGACTGTCAGGTTGGCACTCGACAGTGCGAGTCCATGCTGGGAAGAAGGATTGTGTTTAGGCGCTATAACTTGTTATGGTGTCAAAAATCGAGACGTGAAGGCTTGAAAACGTGACAGTCATTCATGGTGGTATATTTAGAGTCTCACCTTTCGGGTAAGTGGCACTTCGATGGGTACGGGCACCACCTCTGCCAGCAGGCAGCCGTAAAAGGCGACCATAAAGGCAGCGGGATCGTTGTTGGGGAACACAAGAGCCACCTGCTCGTGAAATGATAAGAGAGGAAAGGTGTCAGACTTCAAACACGAGCGTATGCTAATCTGACAGGGACACGCTTTAAAACCGAGGCATGCGGCAGGAAATGCCACTCTGTCATTAAAGGAATGCTCTGGGTTCAAAACAAGTTATGCTCTATGTTCAGCATCTGCAGCATGCTGGCGATTACCACAATCATTTTGGCTCATCCTTCAGAATGTAAAAACAGACAAACTTGCATTTACTGCATGGAAGGTGCAAAGCAATCTGAAGGTTTAAATGTAGAAACATGCAGCTTGAATGTTGAGTTTTTGCTGAATGTTGTGTTGTGAATTTTGCTGACACAAATACTTTAATTTTTCTGTAGAAAAAAGAAGTTTTGAGGTTTTAAAGTGATAGTATACCCAAAAATGTAAATTCTGTCATCATTTACTCAATCATGTCATTCCAAACCTGTGTGCATTTCCACTGTATTTTTGTTCAAACAATGGAAGTCAACGGGAACCGAAAATGTTTAGTTACCAACATTCTTCAAAATATCTTCTTTTGTCTTCCACAGAAGCACCAATGTCATATAGTTTTGGAATGGCAAAATGAGTAAATAATGACAGAATTTTCATTTTGGGGTGAACTACTGCCTTAAGTTGTGAAGCTATCTAAATCATCCTTTTAGCAGTGTGAGACATTATTTTACACAATAAAAAAGTGAATACATGCAAATGTAACTTTTCAAAAATAATCTTCTTAACACTCTTTAATCAGTTTTAAAATTAAACTAGTTAATTTTGGAAAAATATGTATTTTAACACTCATTCCTTGCCTTACAGACTTCCATTCAGAGTGCATTACTGCATACCAAATTATTCTCAGTGGTAATCGACAGCATGTAGAGGTTAACCAGTATGGATCGTTTCTTTAATGAGGTGCTTTACTGAAGTGGTCTGGTTCTAAGAAGTTCTGTCACACTCACCCGGTCTCCTGGTCGGACCATAGGTTCCTGCTTGGTGCCCAGTTTGTGGAGGATGTTGTACGCTACTTTGATGCTCCGAGACCAAAGCTTGCCTGTGCAAAAGGAAGTACATGCTAAATAACTGTACTTAAGGGGTCAATTCACCAAATGTGCCCTGCAATTATCAAATCTCATTGTGTCTCAGTGTATTCAAATATTCATTAAAGAGTGTGGTGGTGTAAATTTTTTTTTAAAGTTTTTGAAAGACATTTCAAAATGAGCTCTTTTGCTCATCAAGGTAGAATTTATTTGACCAAAAATATAGTAAAAACAATAATATTGTGAAATTGTTTTACAATTATTAAAACATCAAAACAACTGTTTTCTATTTTTATATAAATTTAAAATGGAATACTACATTTTGATACATTCAAAAAAATTTTTTTTAAAATTCTAACTGGGTGCAAAAATATTTTGAACAGTAGTGTAGGTTTTACGACCAAGTTTGAAGTGAATATGAAACGCTTTTGCGTTTTACGTTTTACGGCAGTTGCGTCTCATAAACAAACAAGATCTTCCAGTTTGAATATGTGGAAGTGCAAATGAGATTTGAGACAAGAGAGGAAGATTTTCAGTGAATAATTGATTCAGCTGCCTTTTGTTCCTCACATAAAGCTATCTTGTGACTTGAGAAGACTTTAAAACAGATACGAGTCATATGGCACACTTTTATGCTGCATAATTTTTCTTCATTTAGATAACTGTAAGCATGAAAACTGCAAGTAAGAAAAAGAAAAATGTGAACAGATTCCATAGACTGAAAGGCAAGCGAAGGACAAACATGGACTGGGACCAAATTACCAAATGACTTGAAGTTTAAGCATCTGGAAGAGTCACACACAGGGTGTTTCAGCAGGTTATCTCCTCTGTCCTGCTGAATTTTTGACCTGCTGTTATCAGGATTTAATTCATGGCTATGAAACCCCACTGAAAGCAAAATGGTGCAGAGATAGCGATCTTGCTCTGCGTCTGCGTTCTGTGGAAAGTTAATTACTCTTTTGATTTGGGCGAGGTTTTTAACGAGCTGAGAAGGAGGGTGATAGTCCCTGGTGGGTTCTAGGGAGGGGTTTGTATGCCACACAAACAGCCATTGCCATTAATTTTCTGGCTCACACTGCAAACCGAGGCAATGGAGGTTGTCTTTTGGTCGGGGCTTTAAGCGTCTTCATGAGTCTGTACGTGTGTGTGCGTGTGTGTGTGTGTGTGCGTGTGTGTGTGTGTGTGTGTGTGTGTGTGTGTGTGAGTGTGTGAAGACGAAGAAGTCATTAAGCTCAGGTGGCTTGATGATCATTTTCAGTTTTTAGAAAAAAGAAAAGATAGAATACCAATCCATTACAGACACACACACTGCAATCCCTTCCTCACACTCTCACCCGTGTTGTGCTGCTGGCAGGTTCCTCATAGAGTAAAATCAGCTGAGAGCCTCACACACACACACACACACACACACACACACACACAACACAAAACAAGCCCTATAATGATCTCCCTCTCATGACTGAGCATATATAAACAAGGAAACAAGGTTATTTCTGTTAGCATAAGATGAACACTAGAATATCAGTATATTCGGTGACCTCAAAAATATTTGGACAATTTTGTCACACTTTAAAACACCAACGCATTAATACAAAATATTTAAACAAGTGGCATCTGCAAACAAATTAAGCTTTTCTGTACCCAACTTCACTTTTAATTTGAAACTACCCTTTTTTGAAATGTTTGTGAAATGAAATAAAATATTTCTTAAAAATGTCAAGTATTAAGCATGACTTTGGTGTCTAAATAGTTTTCATCTTAATGCAAAACAATATTTTATATTATTTGAAATTTGATAACTGTCCTTTTGAGAATTTTTTGACTTGTAATGTGTTTGTGCTATTTCTTTTAAATAAACAGATGCTACTTGGTTTGAAAAATAATTAAATTATATTTTAGTTATGCTAAAATATAATATGGTTGTATGCGGATGTTGGGTCATTATATGTATGGCTGTAGTTGAATAAGGTTATTTTACCATAAGTAAGGACATAGAGGGGTTTGCCGTTGGTGTCCATGGTGGTCAGGCAGGGCGCTTTGGGCGAGATGGTCCCCCAGCGTTGCAGTGCAGCTTCTAAAGATGGTGGCCAATTAGTGACCACTCCAAGCGGTTCCCCACGAATGGCGACCATCTGAGAGCCCTCCGGCCGTGGCAGGTTGGGGTCAGGCTGCTGGACTGAAAACAGAAGAGGCAAAACATGGTCATTCAGGGAGCCAAAAAAATAGTTGTTTTTGTTGAACTAGTTTGTTTCAATGAACCGTGAACTGTTGAATCACCGGTTCATTTGAATCATCACTCATCACTGCTGTTTTTGTGGTTGAGACATATTTAATTAAATGCTGACCACTTAGTTGATTCTATTGATTGATTGATTGAAGATCAGAAGAACAGATTCAAAAGAGTGATTTGTTTGCAAATCAGGTATTGCGTATGTCTCTATTTGTTTATAAGAAAAGCTCCGAAAAGCTCCAAAAAACTATTATGCTGAGACAAACACTTACCTTCTAGGAGCTCTTCAAAATCATCAACAAAAAACTCTCGAAGTGGAGGTCGTCTGGGCTGCTTTAGTGTGTTTACAAGTTGCTGGATTTTAGCCGAAACACGACTACTAACTGGGACTCCTAAGAAGAACACACGTGTGTTAATGCACACAAACACACACAAGCCTGGAAAAAACTAATATTATCATTCATACATGAATCAAATTTCCTGAATCTACCTGAACGAGCCTACACACACACACACACACACACACACACACACACACAAGGCTGTCTGGGTTTAAAGGACTGGCCATAAACCGATTAGATGGATGGCTAAATGTGCACAATGAAGATGTTCAACTCCCCGCTGTTGTGTTTACTTCCGTATCCAACGCCTCAATTTTCATCTTACCCCAAACAAATCAATTTTACAAACATTATTGATTAATGCCTCTGACAGATGCAGTCAAATGCGGCCTTCAGGGGCGTCCCCAAGAGATTAAATTAAAGAGTAATAACATAAGAGTGGGATCAATGCCCTCAATCACAGCTTCATAACAGAGGATCCATCAGAGCAGATTTCAGATGGTTTCTATCATCTCTAGGGCTTACATACAACTTACAACTACATCAACCATTATAACACATACATATATAAAGCGTCAGTAATTTGATAACATACAAGCATTAAATATCAAAAAGTGTTGTTTTTGTATTGTTTACATACTATCATAGAATTATTGAATTTGTGTTCATTATTATATTTCAGTTTTTAATCATTTTGTTGTGTGCTTTTAAAATACATACTATAATTGTATTTTGATACGTAAAGTATTACACACTGTAATGCTTTGCGTATCATGAACTAACAATAAACAATACTTTTGCAGCATTTATACCAGCTACCACCATTGTGTCCTTAACCCCAGGTTGCTGCAGGGGGACTATATGCAAGTCGCTCTGAATAAAACCATCTGCCAAAATAAATAAAGTTAGGGTGGAATAGAAATGCTAGATGGGCTGTCAAAATGATTGAGGACAATGGTTCATGTAAATCTTTCAAAGCTCATTGTGATTTTTGAAATGAAAACGTCATTACTGTCTCTAAAACATCACTCCTTTTCTTTCACACACATTTCTCGTGCCCTCACCATCTCCGGTCTCCATGAGTTCGGCGTTGCCATATTTGGGTGTGGTCCGGGGTACAGTGGACACCTGTGGCCTCTCCACCTGAACGGGATGTTCGGAGGTGTAGGTGGTGACGTCCGGAGGGGCTGAGTGATTCTCTGGGTTTGGGAAGATGAGGAGGAATCAAAATGCAGAATGAGAAACTCCAGCTCCAGTGGTTTTGAGGAATGGGAAGCTGGTGTATAACTGGTGCAAATGGGTTTTTCACTGTATCATATATATTGACCAAAAAATTATCTGTTGCAGCTGATGACCAACTTGGACCAGCTTCAAACCAGTTATCATGTTCCAGAAAATTTATGGCTGGTTCATCATGTTGGTCATTGGCTGTCTATGTTATATAGAGCATAACTAGCTTGACCAACCAATGACCAAACTGAACTGCCTATAAACCAACTGGTGACTGGTTTGGTGCAGCTAATGACCAACTTGGCCCAGCTTTAAACCAGCTATCATGTTCCAAAAATGTATAGCTGTTTCAAGTTGGTCATTGGCTGATCAATCTATATTAGACAGAGCATAACCAATTGAACAACTAATGACCAATCTGAACCACCTATAAGCCAATTGGTAACTGGTTTGTTGCAGCCTGACCAATCTATATTATACAGCAAATAACCAGTCAATATGAGTTGGCCATTGACCAGCCAATGATTAACTTGAAAACCTATAAGCAGCTAATGACCAACTTTAAACCATCATGTTCCAAAAAAAAATGTGGTAATTGGTCACTGGCTCATCAATCTATATTATACAGTAAGTATTCAGCTTGACCTGCCATTGACTAACTTGAACCACCTATAAGCCAACAGTTGCAACTAATGACCAACTTGGACCAGCTTTAAACCAGCTATCATATTCCAAAAATTTACATCTGTTCATACCAACCATTGGTTGACCAACCAATGACCAAATGGAACCGCCTATAAACCAACTGGTTTGTTGTTCTAACAGGATTTCAGTCCTACCTAGCTTTGATACAGAGCCCTGACACACTTGGCACATTGTTTACGATTAAAAGTAAGAGGGTTGGGGGCAGACAGGAAGTGATTTTGAGCAAACCATGCACATGTCTCAGAGAAAGAGACGGATGGAACACAGAGGAAAGCTTTTTCATCTTTTCCTTAATTACAGTCCCTTTTACTTCCACTCGGTGTGTCCGCTGGGCTTCTCTCTCACAGTTCACCCTCCCCTTCCGATCATAAATTCTCAGCTGTCTGCGGCCTCTTTCTCATTCCCCTCAGCTCGCTTCTGAAATGTCTCTTTCACATTCAGTGCCCTTGGCCACCACATATTACCATTATGATATCCCTACAGAGTTTGTGTGGTCTAATGTTTGAGTAAATAAATGTCATTTACCTTTTTTGCACAATTTCAAACGGCAGATGTCAATGGGTGAGCCTTTCACTAAAAGCTCATAAAAGTTTCCTTCCATTATATCCCGTGCTCCAATCGAGCCATTCAGAGAGAAATAACCGTCCGTGTGTAATTTCGACACCGGGAATGAGGAGAATGCCAATGAGGCGGCGCTATTCCTCCTCCACCATAAAACACCCAAAACGGCCCTAACAGAAACGTCCACTGTGATCAAGGACGACACAGTTCGAGGCTTTTAGCTGCTTAGCTTTAGTTCAGCATAGATGGGTTTCAATGTAATAAAGTTTTACGCAGACCCTGAGTTTGTATCTGACTGATATGATACATTAATATCATAACTAGATTGGTGCATTTTAGTGCATTTCTGTAGAGAATCACAGTTAATTTATAGCTCTATTTCTCCATAAATCAGTTTGTTTCTAACTGACTTTATAAATAAATATATAAATATATAGTATTATCATGTATAAATATAAATCGAGGTATTAGTCATATATCTGGGAGAGATAAGTCAAGCTGTCACTAGTGGCGACAGAATGAACGTGAGTGAGCGAAATGCCTCCTGTCTGAGAAATCGTGCCAAGCACAGAAGGGTACTGTGATGGAGAATGTGACTAAGGAAGAGCACAACCCCTGGACTTGGCTTCCACCCACCATCAGCATTACTTCTACTCTCTCTCGTCTCCTGAAGGACTGATGTGACTACCAGTGTAGCTTTTTTAGTGAATCAAAAACATAAAATATTACTAGTGAAGTCTTATTCTTAAACAAAGGACTCTTATGAACTTATATTTTTTTAGTGAATCAAAACATGCAGCATGAACAGTGTATTCTAATTCCAAAATAAATGACTCCTATGTGTCAGTTTTTTTTTATGAATCAAAAACAAACAAAAAATATTTAAAATATAACTAAATGAATTGCAATCCAATCAAATCAGAATTAAATCAAATTGCCATGAGAGCTTTGTGAATCTGAATCGAAATTGGGAAAATCGATCTCCATCTCTAATCTCCTGACTCCCTCCCTGCCTTATATTCGACCTTCCTGCCTTGTATTCCACCTCGTCTCCTGCTTCATCACTAGCCTCCCTGCCTCGTCTCCTGCCTCTATCATCAGTGATGAGTGTATGAGAAAACACCCAGCAGCTAGAGTGCTTACGTAACAGGCTGAAAATAAACCACATCCAAACTCTCTCCCTCTTTCACTCTCCCTTACTCTCTCTCTCTTCACCCCACCCTCCTGCTCTTCAGTGACACGGACACTAATGTGCTGGAAAAGGAGTTTCCTCAAAGCCCAGAGGTGCTCGTAGGAGGACAAATAAAAATGACGTCTTGCGTCACGTGAGGGAACCTGCTGGCAAATCTGCGTCACGGAGACAAGAAAACCCCAGACAAACACAATCCTTCTAGTCTGGAGGGATGGATAAGAAATATTACAGTCAATTTTCATTTATCATTCTACTAAAATGTAAAGAGTTTTGATTCAATTACTGTTCAAAACATATCAGTTTGGGGTCTGTAAAAAAATTTTATATTTCTGAAATATGTACACCAAGGCTGCATTTATTTGATCGAAAATACAGTAAAACAGTAATATTGTGAACAATTATTACATTTTAAAATAACTTCTATTTGAATAGAAAGTTGAATTTTAAAATTTATTCCTGTGATGCAAAGCTGAATTTACTGAAGTTTTTTTATGAAATGAATGCATCCTTGTTAAATAAATGCATTACTTTCTTTAGAAAAAAAAAGTCTTACTGACCCCAAACCTTTGAATAGTAGTCAGTATTGTCCTGTTTCAATGTGAAAATAACTTCAACGGTTATACACTAGTTAAACAGTAAACATTTCAAATGTCAATGCAATTTACAACATTTAAACAAATAATCATACAAATTTAACAGATAAATACACAGATAGTGACAACACACTGAGAGTTAAAGCAATAGCACACACAGAAAAGATAATTCTGCCATTATTCACTTACCCACGTCATTCCTTTTTATTGGAAAAATAACTTAATTTCAGTCTGTTTCTCACATAAATTTATCATATGGCTTCAGAAGATTTGGAATATTGTGTAAGATTTGTATTTTGTACTCTTTACTTTTACGTTGATTGTATGGCGCCCCTGGTCACCATAACTTTCATTTTATGGAAAAAAGCAGCATGAACATTCTTTAAAATTTCTCATTTTGTCTTCCACGGAAGAAAGTAAGTCAGATTGGTTCAGAAAGACATAAAGGGTAAATGATGACAGAATTAAAATTTTTTAAGTGAACTATTCTTAAAAAACACACAAGGTCAGGAAAGAACAACAACGATAAGCACATAGAGACAAAGAATGGACATCTAAAAGCAGACTGAAAGCCTGAAAACAGCATTTCACACTTTATAATTTAATAAAAAAAACCATATATACTTAGAAAAAACACAAGGTACACAGTCACTACTAACAGATAGACCAAATCTCAAATACAACAGAACTGTTGTCAGAAAGTTTCTTTCACTTATTCGTACATACACAGCAGAATTGACGTTTAGACACATCAGGTCATAAAATTTACAGCACACGACTCCAAACACAAACACACCGAGGGGCCCATCGTCCCCCAGACACCAGAGAGAACTACACGGAGGACACAGAGATGTTCTAGATGATCGGATGATTGGGGGAAGTGTGTGTGTGCATTGGGGGGCATATACTGACCCTCGGACTCCAAGGGTGGCGGCCAGAGAAGATCTGATCCAAACTCACAGGAGCGCCGCAGCGAGTTTCCATTCTCTGCTACGCCGAGCATAGTTTTCCTCTTCAACGAGAGGTGAGCGATCGGCCCTGGATGGGGAAGGGAGGAAGGGGGAGAACCAGAACCTTAGAGCCATCCGCTTCCTCGCTGACCGCAGGTATGGATGGGGCAGGAGGGACGGGGGCTGATGAGCCGAGCATGGACAGTGCCATGTTCCCAACAGAGTCCAGAGGACTCTGGACATCTTGCATGGAGGGGGAGGGGAGGGGGGGCGGAGGAGGTGGGAATGATTGAGCATTCCTAAAGGAGCACCCACACTGCCATGTTTCTCCCAATGGTACGAGACAAATACGGGACATAGGCAACAACCTGGGAAGCACTTGCGGAACTTGTTCTTGGTCCAATGGGTTTAAAAATGTCCCAAAGATCCTTGCTGTGTTACTAAATATGCACTAACAATGTTCTGAGAGCTCCGAACATGACTGACTCTCTTGAGGTTGGTTGTCTGCTTTTAGATGGTACCACAACATTATCATGTGGGAGGACAAAAAGGAAGTGAGGGAGAGAATCGAAAGGCTCTTTTACACGGTAATCACGAGTTCCCAGTTTGTTGTTGGAGGCGGCACTGAAAGCTCGCCAAGATTGTATGTGTCATTGACCAATCAGAATATTTTATGTGTCATCATTCACCAACCAATCAAACTTTGTTTCGTTTTTATGTTTTTTGTCACTTTCAGAGTTGATGTGTCTAAAATCGCTCCTTGCTACCCACACAACATGAATGAGTAAAAGAATGAGCATTTTCAGACACAGCAAATGTCTGCCCACCAGTCACATTTATTTCTATTCATGGTTAGCCTATTTTATGGAGAAACAAATGTCATTTTATTTTGTTATTTGGTTTCCTGCTGAACAAAAACAGCCTACACTGGTTTGCTGGTCTACATCTGGTCTTTTAGGCACTTTTCAGCTGGTAAAACTAGCTAAACCAGCTAAGACCAGCTTGGCAAGTCTGGCAGACCAGGTAGATAAGATTAAAGACCGGTTCACACCTAGGATGATAACTGTAATGAAAATGGTTTAATTGCATTTCGCTGCATTCCAAAGTTCAAGCTTGGTGAACTCTGACCTGCGAATTCGCATCACGTGAAACCGTCTGACCAACAGCAGATCGATACGTCACAGCATGACCTCGTAACTGAATTAAAAGAACATCAATTTAAAACTGCAGCACTGCAGGAGTGGAGTAGATTGTATATTTTTACATTTTAGATGTATTATAATTTATGTGTTGAATGTAAGTTTTTGTAAGACGCTGCAGAGCGTTACGTCATATCACGATCGTTGCAGCATACGAAACAATTTTGCATGCTCAAAGTCTAGTGTGACCGCGACTTAATGATAACGACCTAGAGGAACAATATCGTTGAAATCACTTTCAGAAAGATTTTTTTCTAGCTGATGAATGATAGTAACATTGACAGCCAATCAGAATCTAGACGACATTAAATAGCTCGAGCGTTAAAATCGGGAGACAAGTTTCAAGGCGTGTTTAGGTGAGAATGCTAATATAGTTATATTTATAGTTATCATTATTGGTGTGAATGGGCCTTAAAAAAAAGATTTTTAGCTAGAAAGTGTATTTATCTACAACGTAGAATATAATTTACAGTAACAGCTTCATTCCGAGATGTTTTTACTTACTAGCATTGAGCTAAATCAGTAGCAGGCAACTTTTGGCAGCATCTGCGAGTATGGAATAGCGCTTGTAAATCGTAAAACATTGCGCCTATAGTGCACCGTGTAAAATGCCTTTAAGAAGAAACAAAATGGTGGAAGGAAAAGAGGATAGAGTGATTCGAAACAGAGCAGGAAGGAGAGGAAAGGGAAACTGAGGTAGAACGATGAGACAACCAAATTGTGAGGGGAAATAAAAAGGAATATGAAGGGAGAGAGGTAACAGGACAGTGTGAAAGAGATGAGTTCCTTTCTTCAGACATTAAACTGCTCCACAGGGCACTCCTACATAACATCATAGCTCTATTAAAACACCCTAGCTCATCACTTAGCCACAGTCTACAACTTCAAGCCCTCTGGATACAGAGGGTTTGTGAGGTTTTTGAAAATGAGACGTATTTCTTTCTATGGTCTCTGAGTGGAGGAGGGGAAAATGGCAGTTAAACTCTTTCCTCTTCCTGCTGCGTTCTCTGTTTACATTTAAAATCAGCTGGATGGATAGATTTACCATCTGTGCAGCACTGGCTAGACAGGACTACTTTAAACAGACAAAATGGGGAGATGTAATTGGCTCCGTGTTGAATGAATTGTTACCTCAGGGCCCAACAAGGATATTTACTTCTGGTGCGGTCAGACCAGTAGATCTGTACTTGTCCTGCCTATATTTTATTATATATTATATTTACTGAAATATAATTACACTTTTTTATTAACACAAGAAAAAAAACTGTACGCCCAGGACATTATTGGGTACATAAGGAATTGATAGGGTCATTAACAGATCTTAGCAATAAATTATATTAGAATTATATAAAAATTATATATTTTTGGCAGCAGAGTTTTATATGGGTCAGAAAGTAATATATTTATATTTTTTATTAAATGTGAAATTTAATACAAAATAAAAGTAAATAAATCTAAAATATAAATAAACATTATAAAAATAAACAAAATACCTAAAAACATATTTTTAAATTATAATTTATATATTTTTAGAAATGTATTTTTTCTAATTATAAAAAATAATTAATTTACAATTATTTATTAATATTTATATTTATATTTATATAATAACTTCAATTCAACAATTAATTCTATAAATTCAACACACTTTTGCTGGAAAACAAATGCTTAAAGTGACATGATTTAACTCATTATAACTGAAGCTGCAAATAATCACAAATAATTTGCACAACTTTGGTGACACAAATCATCAGAAATCACAATAACATCTAAATTATTGTGACAGTTTCGTCATCTGGCCCAAAAACTGGTATTGGACCATCCTTACTGCTGAACCGTGCACCTATCAGAGTCTATGGACAAACGTTACTGATTATTTCCTCTTGACAGACACAATTTTAGAGGAGATTAGCAGAGAATCATGTTGATGACAGCTAGCGTGGTTCAACAACAGCACAGGTATACGATAAGGAGCAAAAGAAGGTGCGGACAGCACACATAGGCGAGGGAGGCGGGGTTTAGAAGCATGGCAGGAAGTGTGGGAGTGACTGGCTGAGGGATAGATGTGGAGGCAGGGCTTGTTGAGGGGGCGTTACCTGATTTGCCAACATGCGTTTGAGCCAGGACGTCAGCCAGGCGCCCGGCGGCTCCGCTGCCCCCACTCTGCGTCGACGATGAGGAGGAGGAGGTGGTGGAACCCTGGTGGATGGCTCGGCTGATCCAGTGCTCCATGCTGACGCTGCCCTGGCTGGAGGTGGGGGTACCCTCACCCTGGCCGCCCTCCTCCTCCGAGCCGGACGAGGTGTCTGTCAGTGGGGGCAGAGAGGAGAGGGGGGAGAGGCCTAGTGAGAGTCACTCAGACCCACTCAACACTCAGCCCAGAAGGTGGACAAGTGCGATTAAAGTCAACATGAAAAGGGATTTGCAACCCATTGAAAAGATTCCAGAATAAAGTAGCAAATTCTTCAAGAAAATAATATGTAGAGTGGGAATTAGTTGCATCCAAGAGCAATTGTTAGGTTCATGAAAAGAAAGGGAAAAGATAACAATAATAAATGCTAAGTTATTTATTTATATTTTAGCAACAGGTTTTTATGCCAGAAAGTAATATATTTATATTAAAAATACAATTCATTAAAATACATAAATACATTAATTTACATGAATGTACAATATGTTATTTTTAAATTCTTATTTATAACTATTAAATGAAATTTAAAATTATTTACAGTAATTAAATGAAAATTTGTTCATAATTTTTTTTTTGGGGGGGGGGGGGGGGGCAATAAAATTGGAAATTAAAACTAACCGCAACAAATTACAAATTCACAAACATTTTTTCTGTAAAAAAAAAAAAATAGCTCACTTATTTATGATTATTGACTCATTCTGATGCTTTTCTTTATCACAAATCATTCTCACAATTTCCAATGAATGAATTAGATCTTGAAAAGTGGGTGTTCAACAATGAAGCTTTTTAAAAAGGCTGCTTCTCATACAAAAGTAGCCTAAAACAATGCCTCAGTAGCTATTTGGCTATTGAATAGCGATATTTTCCCTGCCTACCCAGCATAGATGACGTCAGTCAAAATGGAAAGTCGTTCAGAAGTGGAACAAAACATTGGACCCCATTGGCTTTCAGAGACAGAGACGTTATTCCAAATTTCATCTTTTGTGTTTTGGAGAAGAAATAAAGTCTTTTTTTTGAGTCTTTAAAGATTTAGAACAACACAAGGGTCAAAAAAATGATTAGAACTTTCTTTTTTGGGTGAACTCTCCTTTTAAGAATGTAAAAAGAGTCCATTTATTTTTGATTTCATGTTGACTTTAAATGAACGATGATTTAGAATCAGGTCTGAAGCTCACCTGGGGGGGTGTAGGCATCCATAGAGGTCTGCACCACTAGAGAATGGCGTTTGGACGGCATGGGGACGGCCATCTTCCTCTCCTTGTGTTTGGCTAGTGCTGCCTGAACTGCTTCTGTGTGGACGTCTGCGGAGGAAAAAAAACAAGAAATGAAATGAAGGGAATCTGTATTAACTAGCCGCTGACCTCCAAGCTGGTGTTTACAGTGACGTGGATGAGATGAGTCTCTCTGGCTGATGGTCGTGAGAGTGTGTGACGAGAGCCAAGCCACCACCTCCAGCCCTTCTGTGATCTTGCAATACTGACTCATCTCAGTGTGAGTGTGTGTGTGTGTGTGTGTGTGTGTGTGTGTCTGTGAGAGAGATGACACCATGGCTGACTGTAGGTTGTACCCACGGCTGCACTCCTCACGCTGGCAGAGTCACGGCCTCTAATAATCCAAGCTGTTATTTGGACTCTCTAATGAGATACAGAACAACATATTCCATCAACACACTGACTGTGTTTACACGCCTATGAATAATCCGATACAATATTTGCTCATATTCTGATTTATTTACTTTCCAAATGCAGTTAAAGGGAACTGAAAGAGTATGTCTTGATTTATTCATAATATATGGTGATTATATATTATATGTAAACCACAATAGCTGTGTAAACGTCTTTTTCAGAATAAAGACATAACCAGAATATAGAGGAAGAGGAAAGTGGCTTCAGGGGCTGAGAATGTGCACAATAAGAGCAGGGACATTTATTAAGAACGTAAATATTACTGTAAATATGGTCCACTTTGATTCCATGTTGTCATTTAAGTAAGACAGTGGTTGAAGCCTGGTATGTGCTGTTCAGCATTACTAATAAATACAAAAATAAATGTGTATTTATTGTTGGGAAACTTACCTCAAATCTACCATAAATCATAAAACCTCATTCCGTAACGAAAAGCTCAATAACCGCTGTGTCTCATGACTACTGAACCCTATTTTTTTTAATCTTTCATCTCTCTATTTTGAATGTGTGGCTGTTTAAAGAACATACAGAGCCAAAACAGAGACAGATACAATTTTAATATGTACAGCTTATAGCAGATACATCTATCCCAAGTACATATCATATATCAATATTTGTATATTTGCCCAGAGGGAGGAGGCCAGTGACATATTCAGGGATAAACAAATCCATACTCTGACACACAAACAAACACTGTTTTAAATGATTTATACATATATATATGCTATATTTACATTACATTTTTTATGGATTAGCCTGTTTAAATGTCATGCATTTATACCATTATCATTTAAAACAGAGTGTGTATTTTAATAGTAACAAAAATTATATTATTTCTTTCTGTTTTACCTATTTTTCTTTCACCCACAATTGTGAAAGATTCATTAAACATTCAGTTTTGCAATAATATATGATATAAATAGCTAAATGATCTGGATTTTGTTTTAAGGATATATAAAGAAATTTATATTATGAGCCCAGAATACTCACAGTGGAGATCAGTTTTACAGAATGAATTTCCTTGATCTGTTTTATTACCTTTTTCTCTTGTTTACTTGCTGTAGAACTATGTGGTACAGGAATTCTGTGCAGCTATATTTCCCATCGTTCCAGTGTAAGAATCATGATGGCTCACTCATTGCACTGCTGGAATAAACTCCCCGCTGACTCACCTGATCGGTAACGTTCATCACGAGTGCCGGAGGAGCGTCTACGGTGGTATCGTGAAGCGGAGGGCGCCATGGGCGGCCGGCGCTCGTGTGCCATGGACGCCTCCAGCCCTAAAGGACACAAAGAGAGCAAGAGAGGGACAATTACATGTCTCAGCCAGGGACTCATTTATTACATATCCACTTCATTGATCTCTTCCTGTAACACTCTCCCTTCACAGATGGGCTAAGAGATACCCTGATTTGATCTCATTTTAATCAGCGGTTTCTTTTTTCAGTTTCTCATTGGCAACCTACTTTCTTGTCTCATTCTAAGTTCACTGTAGCTTTTCTTTCTAACATATTGTCATCCTCTGTTTTTGGATCTCTCACCCCTTCAGACTTAACTGTTTGTTGTTTTCTAAAACAGCGGTAATTGAGTTGCACAATATATTAGTACTGACCAATAATAGTGTTTTTTCCCCCAAATTTAAACTATTTTTTCTCTATGACAATATATAAATATGCTAAACAGTTATTTAATGTTTCTACATCATAATGTTTTATAATAGATTTCACTTGGAGATGTAAAATTCCAAACAAAACAAAACAAAAGCAAAACTATGGAAGCCCGTTTCTGCCACTGAATAAAAATTTTAAAAGTAATTGCAACTTTTTATCTCACAATTCTGACTTTTTTCTCGCAATTGCGAGTTCGCAACCCTGACTTTTTCTCAGAATTGACCTATCGGTAAGCCCCGCCCCCCTTAGTTACTGTTGCTCCCTCGGACAAACAAACGGAGTTGCTCACTGTCTTACAATGACAGCTGCAGTGTGAAAACCTTGTCCCACGATGTTTTTGCACAATTTTGGACACAGAAGGCCACCCAAATGGGAATTAAATATTCCATGGAGGGATTTATAAAATAGTTAAAAATAAATACGGTGGGTAACAGATCACAATGCAAGCGGGAGAAGTCTCATATTACGGTCGGTCATCACGATCGCGGATGACAACATGCTGTGATCAACACTGTTCGTGTATGGCAGGGTACGATTAAATTAATGTACATTTACCCAGTTTAATATGGAGAGGCACTGAAATGTAGACCTTCCTTTATGTGTTTTTGACCTACACTGTACAAGAAGCGAGAACAGTCCGCTACTTAGGTTTGTACGTTAGCATGGACTCACTAACTTTAACTTTAGCTAGTTTTAGCCAGAGATACCTTGCTAAAGCACAAGATAACATTAACGTTCTGCTTGAGCAGATGAAAATTGTAATTTAATGAGTGTATGACAACCAGAAAATGAACGTTTTTGTCTTCATTTGTATTGGGGTTGAATACTTAGGGACATTTTGCTCTGTTTTGTTTGGATTCAAGAAATGTAATAAAAGAAATTATATTGCTCATCCTCTCGGGATACCTGGAATCAGTATTACAAGTACCCCAGGCACATCATTTTTCCATTTTTGAAGCATAAACCCCATAAAACCGAATGGCGCTGAAACCTAAAGATGTCCGAGTTCTGCTCCCTGTGCAACTGATACTCGACTGCCATTGGCTAGTCTGCGTTCGAAGGGAGGGGCTTACCGATAGGTCAATTGTGATATACATAAACTCGCAATTGCGAGTTATAAAGCCAGAATTGCAAGATATAAAATCGCAGTTCTGACTTTTTCTCTCAGAATTGTGTGATATAAACTCGCAATAGCGACTTATAAAGCCAGAATTGCAAGATATAAAATCGCAGTTCTGACTTTTTCTCTCAGAATTGTGTGATATAAACTCGCAGTTCTGAGAGAAAAAGTCAGAACTGCAATTTTATATCTCGCAATTCTGGCTTTATAAGTCACTATTGCGAGTTTATATCTCACCATTCTGAAAAAAATCAGAATTGCGAAATGTAAACTTGCAATTGCGAGAAAGTCAGAATTGCGCAATATAAACTCGGAATTTAAAAAACAAGTCAGAATTAGGAGATAAAGACTCGCAAATGCAAGTTTGTATCTCAAAAGTAAAACAAACAAAACTAAATACTAGCAAAACAAAGAAAAGTAATCCAAAAAACAAAACACAAAAGCAATCCAGAAAACATACACTAAAAATAAGCAATCCAAAAAAACAAAACAAAACAGATCATTTATAAACACTGACAAACATAACCATCTAGTTATTGAAGGATAATATCTTATTTTATCCAATTTAAACAGTATATTCTTTTTCAATGGCAACAAAAGTGCAAAACATTTAAGTTAACCTTTCTATTTTTGTAATGTTTTGACGCTTGATTTCATTTGGTTGGAAGTGTAAAATAAAATTAAAAATAAAACAATGCAAAAAAAAATTAAAAAATCGAATAATTTAAACAATGGCAGTCCTTTATAACTTTAACTTTAATTCAGCAGAGCAGAGATTTTTCTGATTTTACGAATAACATTTTCAAATTCTGTGGAAATCTGTTGAGATTTCTGTGAGTTTTGTGGCTGTAGATTCCATGTGGGCCATATATAGACGATCCATATCTGCCAATATGTCTAAACCAGTGCAGCCTGATTGAGAAAAGATAAAATATTTAATTCCAGGCACACACAGCAGCGATTGGTCGGCTATGACTCATATCAATGGCTCTTGTGATGAGCCAGCTCTGTTCTCTTCTGTTGTTCTTTGTTGTCTTGGATTCAGAGCGGAGAGCTTAGCACCACTCTGCTCCTCCTGGCAGATTTTAGGACACGTGAGACGGCCCAGGTTGCGCTCGGCTTTCCAGCCAAGAGCTCTGCGTGCAGGCCGGAGAAATCAATTTTGGCCCCGTGCTGACATAGCCTAAGACACCAGCGGGTGGATTTATTCATTCAATAAGGCAGAAGGTGAGACAGCAGGTTAAGTCAGAATCATGCACCAGCTCATGCAGCGGAGGATGTGATGGTGCATTTCTGACTCAAGTACAATGAATACACAGTCTCCCTCCTACTAAAAAGCTGAGGGTTAACAGTCACCGATCAATACTGATTGGGTTAACGTCTAAGTACGGCTGTCATTCAGTCGAAGGCAGCCACGGAGACAATCTCTCCTCTGTGCTGGTAACCGGATGCTCTTAAAAACTAGGAGACATACACATACACACAATCATTGAGGGAGGTGTCACTGTGCCATGTTCCCTTGTTCCAGTACATAAAACGACTGATCATTAAACGCAAGTTCATGCCTTTACAGGACAGTTAAATAACACCAGTTCCTGCAGGAATGGAGGCGTCGCGTTGAGTCTGGCGCATGCCACTCTTCGCGCCACAGTCTACGATACATGCTTTGTGCCCGAGCATGATGTCATGTTTTTTTTTTTCACCGGGAGCCAGACTGGGAACATGCGGGCTGCCTGTTGCTATGGCAACAGAAGCCGTGCTAATCAACAATGCAGCCAGACACGCCGAGCACAATCAGAGACCTTCAAAAGTTACATAAATTCTTACCAAACTATAAAAACAGCACTACCTTTATTACAGCTGAAAATATATCTTAACATTTTTTCAATTATTTGAAGAAATATAGGGCTGCAACAACTAATCGATAAAATCGATTATTATCGATAATGAAAATAATCGACAACGATTCTCATTATCGATTAGTCGGGTCTGCCCACAGTGCACGTCCAACTTCAGCCGGTCGCGTCAAATTACAGCACTGAATAACGCATTTCTATGGACAAAATGCATCTAAAAATAATGATGGAAACAGAATGAGATGCTGCGGGAGAAGTACGTGATCCAAGCTGCCCAAAACATGAGAACTCTTTATTTTAAGCTCTAATGCTTTAGCGTAATGGCTTGCCCTGTCAGGCGCTTTGACAGATGCGTGTGCGTCCACAGCGCAAACACTTCCAGTTTACGGTCATATCCTTATCTGTAAATGTAACAAATTCACGCGAGCATTTCCATTTTTGCATAAAGTTCCGTCCTGACAGTCTGTGCTAAATTTAAATCTTTACTGAATGAGCGCCGGGCCGGCGCGGCGGGCGCGTGAACGCGCGTCAGAGAGGGAGACAATATTCAGCGCAAAAACATTCATTGTGCTGAAATATCTGTTGTTGAACGTTAAATTAAGGTTTACAAGTCAACATGTAGTGCACGTATTTTATGAGAGTAGGAACTGTAAAGGGATAACCGCGTATAGTTGTCTGAATATAAATATCAGACGCTTCATAGCCGCCTTTTACAGGATAAAGAAATTACAGCACGTGACTGATCAAAAAGTGAACACGTGTTCCTGCAGAACATTACTCTTACCTGTTGGTTAACACTGAGTTTGTGTTTTTATTCTATCTTTATTATCTTAATTTTTGATGAAGAGATTTAAACTATAGGCCTATATACAGTGCTTAAATTTATTAAAACAAATTTATGTAAGGTTTGTGCCACTGCTGCTCTAAACTAACAGTATTGGTGTTTACTAAAATCATTTTTTAGCTATCTGTATTGGTTAGTCCTCCAATATGTGTAAGCTCTTTAGGCTATTTCTAATGCTATAATATAATTATTGCTGTTATCTATGAAAGAATGAAAGACCTATAAAAGATTTTTTCAGATACCCAGTTACAGTCAAAAAGTACCTAAACAATGCCAGCAAGAATGCATGCTGTTATGAAAGGCAGGAGGCCATTTTTTTTATTATTTTGTGAATAAATACTATTTAGTTGTTTCAGTTTGTTATTTGCCAAATAAATGACAATAACAGTTTTAGATTTAAACAATTCTTTGACAAATTCGTAAAATATTTGTGTTTTCTCTTTATTATAACAGGTGGTCTAATAAATTGTTAAGCACTGTATGTTTTCATAGCATTCAGTTGGCACGTTTGTTTGAAGAACATTGGGCAGAATGTGGAAGTGTTTTTTTGTCAATAAAATAAAAAAAAGAAAATGTAGGGTTTTTTATCCGATTAATCGAAAAAATAATCGTCCAACTAATCGATTATCAAAATAATCATTAGTTGCAGCCCTAAAGAAATACAACTTGATATTTATGCATTTGCTTTCAATATGCCTTCAAAAAGGTGACTTTAATATATTAAAAAAACAGTAATAAAGCTTGTTTTACATAGTCACCATAAATATTATAAATGCAAAAACTTATTTTAAAATGCATGAAAATTAAAATTTATATATATATATATATATATATGTGCACAATATAAAAATAATTCCAGAGAAAGGCAATATTTAAATATTTATCGATATATTTTACAAGTGTTTCATAAACATTTTTGAGCAATGTAATAAATGAATCATTAAATTAGACTTTTCGATTCACTGAAAGGATTTGAATTCAGGGAACACACTCATAGTTTCAAATCACAAAGCAAGAAGAGATTATGAAACTTGTCTAAATATATCGTCCTAAATACCTGTCTGGGAAAACTGTAAAAGAGAAGAAATCAACTCATCTGGAAAAAAGCACAGTTCTTCTTAAAATGTTCTTTGACACCAAGCAATTACTCTACCGAGCTCTTCATTTTAATGATGCCGGCATTCTTTTAAAGACTGATGCCATCTGAAGTCGGAGACGCTTGATCAGCAGTGACTCTCTGCATTCTATCAATAGTCTAAATGCAAAGTATTTACTTTAAGTGCACTTAAACGAGTGACCAGGGTGATCAACTGAGGAATCCCTTATTAAAAAAACAAAACTGAACATTTGATTTTTTCCCCCCACTAATATTCATAAGAAGGGGTTGTTTCAGTTCAATGAAACGAGAGAAAAAAGTTCTAAGCACCTTTTATGAAGCTCTTGAGAAGAGCTTAAAGGAGCCTCTTAATTCTGGTGCCTACAGTCACTTATCAGCTCATTTTAAAGCAGCACTGAAGAAACAGCGGGCAAATAGACTGATTAAGTCTGGAGCCGGCCTGGGTTATGGATGGCCTTGCTTTCCAAATAAGATTTTCACATGAGTAAAGAGCTTCAGACTTTAAAACTGCATTTAGACTGTCAACCAACTCTAATTTGTTCAACTCCATGTATATAATGTATATAAAATCAGACTGATTTGGGCCACTTTTGAATGTTTCTAAATCAGATATCTAATCATCTAACCTACATCTAAACATTCATATTATTACTCATGCTTAGGGTTAGGAATGAGAACAAACCTCTAAGTGCTACGAACATGAATGATACTTCAAATCATGCACATTCTCTAAGCTTCCTGCCTGTCAGATAATAAAATGGGCATTTAAATCCCATAAGCCTGCATAAAGGTGGCTATATAGGTGTGCAACCTTACCATCTGCATAGTAATGAAGCCTAGGATGCCCTACAAAAGTCATTGCTCTTTTAAGTACGAGAGAACGACTGTGAAATCCATCTGTTGAGATCTTAATGCCTAGAATATTAGCCCACAGGAAACAGATTCCCATTGCAGGTTTTTAGGATCTGTTTAAATGAGAGAAGGGAAGGCAAACCCATCTGCTGTAGAAAAGCTGGTTCTGTCAGCTGTTTAAACCTGTGCAAATGTAAGTATGTGAGGTGAGAGTTGGGGCTCTTACCTGGAGGGTGTGGCAGATACGCCCCGAGCAGTTTTGACCTCTTCTTCTCATATCCTTTCTGAGTGATGTCGCCTGCAAGAGAAAAGGAGCGTCAAAAATGTGCAAACAGCCTTTATAAGCATAAAAAACAAATAAATCACAATCGGCTCTTTGCTTAAGCGGATTATAATTGTAGATTGACACCACACCTCCTGTTATATTCAGGATATCCATTTTTGGTTTGGAAAACATTTCATGTTTTTTCAGAAAATGGTTAGGTAAGGTGTTTTGGACTGATCTTTGAGGAAACCATCCGGACGGTGTGGGTGACAGAGAGCACATCCTGCAATGATTAATGTAACAAGGTTTTGTGACTTGTCACAAAGCATTAGGCGACTGGGCCGTCACATTTGCGTGGAAATTAAGAAAAGATCTGGTGCATAACGAGAGCACGGCGGAGACTCGACAAGTGACAGAAAAACTAAATGAGAGAGCTATGATAAATCAATAGTTCTGTTACAAAACCTAGCGAGTCGGCTTGCTGTCTATTGCCTACATAGGCAGCTGCATTTTAAGGTAGAATAATAAATGAAATTAATTTCTGACTTTTAACGCTGAACAGCACACACATAGCGCTATTCATGAGCAGAACAAACAAATGATTCATCTTGCTAAGCTAACAATGTAAAACTTCTAAGCACTGAAATACACAACCACACAATGTAAAACATGCCATTTTAATTATGATACTTTTTGGTACTTAATAAAATAAAAGCATCCATCTACTAAACATAACAGAAAATATGACAATTTCAATTAATATATTGAATTAATTTTGTTGATTCTTTCTGCTGCTGAATGAAACACATCCATCCGCCATACCTAAAGATAACATTAAATATGCAGTTTTTAATTAATATATTGAATTATTTGTATTAATGCTTTCTGCTACTGAATTAAATATACATTCACATTCAATATTCCGCATTTATTTGATTAAAAATACAGTAAAAACAGTAATGTAAAATATTATTATAATTTAAAAGAACTGTTTTCTATTTTAATATATTTTAAAATATAATTTATTCCTGTGAAGCAAAGCTGAATTTTCAGCAGCCATTACTCCAGTCTTCAGTGTCACATGATCCTTCAGAAATTATTGTAGTATGTTGCCCGAGAATCATTTATTATTATTATCAATGCTGAAAACAGTTGTGCTGAATATTTTTGTGTAAACCGTGACACTTTTTTCAGGATTCTTTGATGAAAGGAAAGTTAAAAAAAAAACAAAAAACAAAAAAACCTACATTTATTTGAAATAAAAATCTTTTGTAAATTTGTAAATGTCTTTACTGTCACTTTTGATCAATTTAACGCTTGTTGAATAAAAGTACTAATTTTCATTCTGGGACTGCATTCTCAATACCTGTGTTTCCACTACCCTTCAAATTGAGCAAATTGAAATTGGAAATTGAAAACACGCCCAATGGAAACACGTCAATTTCGCAAAAACTCCCATATATCGCAAAAAAAAAAATTACGCTCGCATGAGGTGGTTTTTCAGGAAATTCCAAAAAGGAATATTTTGCAAAACTGCAATGGAAACCGTTTTTTCTCGCATTTACAGGTCACCTGGTGTACGTAACAATCACATGATCATTCTTTAAAGTACTATAACCTCCAAGAAACACCTGATATGTGGCCGCTCTCAAGTATAATGGGCTTTCCTTGCTATTAATGCTTGGATGGATAACCCCTTATTTACACTGCACACATCTGCGGTGCATTACGTTTCCGACACGGCCACTTAGTCAATGCTTGTGTTTATACCAGCTGCACTGCGGCACGTAAAATGCATCCCAGAAGCAGCTCTCCGTGCTGCTTTGCTAAAGATACATGCCTATGTCTCCTTCAATTCAAAATAATGGGTAGTGCGGTGGCTGTGGCTATACGTAAAACTACCAACATCCGTCGCCATGACTTATCACGAGAGGAAAAAAAAATTACATTTTAGTCGCATAACATCGATTAATAGAAACGCCGTCATTTCGTGATTTTTATCGATATATGTGACCCTGGAGCACAAAACCAGTCTTAAGTCGCTGGGGTATATTTGTAGCAATAGCCAAAAATACATTGTATGGGTCAAAATTATAAACTTTTCTTTTATGCCAAAAATCATTAGGATATTAAGTAAAGATCATGTTCCATGAAGATATTTTGTCAATTTCTTACCATAAATATATCAAAACTTCATCTTTGATTAGTAATATGCATTGCTAAGAACTTCATTTGGACAACTTTAAAGGCGATTTTCTCAAGATTTTGATTTTTTTGCACCCTCAGATTCCAGATTTTCAAATAGTTGTATCTCGGCCAAATATTGTCAGATCCTAACAAACCATACATCAATGGAAAGCTTATATATTCAGCTTTCAGATGATTTATAAATCTCAATTTCGAAAAATTTACACTTAAGACTGGTTTCGTGGTCCAGGGTCATATATAATATCGCAAAAGTTTTGCACAAATCTGTAATGGAAATGCACCTAATGAATGATACATTCAATCCCACCTTTGATTAATAAGAAGGCCAAAACTTGGTATATTAAATGTCAACATCATGCTGCCTACCTTTTTGGCTGGCCTTTAGTAGATGGTGCCTTAAAATATAGTCTAGGTAGGCAGCACAGTATGTTTTGGAACAAAGCTAATCTCATCCTCCTCACCCTTGATGCCAACATAATTATGTTCCCGCACACTGTATGCGCTATACTGCTGTGATCTAGTGAACATCTCCAGTTTAGATTCTTGGAAGGACAGGAAAAAGTGACAGCGAAGGCTGTTGTTCCCTAATGACCTCTTTAACGGCCCAGTAAAAATGACTGGGAGGCTAAAGGCTTGATGAGGAGGAGGATGAAGGGGGCTTTGGGATGAAAGAAAAGCAGAAGACGAAAAGGAAAAGGTTTTTTTTAAACAGAGACTGGATGATTCATTTCCTCACACCCACTTGCCGCC